>JBBPOF010000023.1:0-87332 GCA_038091315.1 Porphyrellus cyaneotinctus | reverse complement strand
ACCAGGTGCGCTCCGTACCAGAATCCTTGGACGAACATGGCCATCGTAACAAACTGAGTTGCACCAGCTGTAACACCCCAGATAGCGCCAAGTGATTGAAGGGCGACAGCGACACGTGTAAGAAGAGTATGTTCATAGGAAGCTGCATTTGCTGCTTTAACTGCGCCGATGTTTGACACGACGCGAGTGACGAGGGAGGCTGCATGAGCGATAAGAGACCTTTCCTGTACAACACGGGGTGTTGCAAAAGCCTGAGAGAAACCTTGAATGAGAATAAGGAAGGGAACCGCAGAGAGGATAACGAGAGTCAAGAGAGGAGACCAGACGAATGCGAGCACAAGCGCGGTTAACGTCGTAGTTAAATATTGAACAAATTGGCCAGCTGCAAGGGAAGACGCTGCGCGTACATCGTCGGTTTCCCTGTTGAATGCATGAATACAAGTGTGGCAGATCGAGATACAAAGGGAGGCTACCTAGCGAACTTAGCCATGAGGCCGCCAGCGCCAGTGGGGGCGCCCTCGCCACCCACATCCTGCACGTTGGTGGGATTGTCGCTTCCCATCTGCCTGTCGAACCATTCCATTTGATTGTGCACGACTGCGTGGTAAACCTGTCTTCTCAACTCGATGACGTTCCATTCGCCGGTCCATATCCATAGGCTACTTGTGAGGCTGCTCATGAAGAGGGCGCCAACACCAAGCGCGACAAGCTCCAATGCAGCGATGCCGACGCCATGGAGCAGAGCATCCTTTGCAGCTTGAGATGGACGTGGAGCGAGAGGGAAGGCGGCGAATGAATTGAACGACTGGCCGACAACGTAAGTCATGAAAGGGGCGATGCCACCCGCTGCCGCGGAGGATACGATGGCGGGGGCCAGTAAGACGAGCTTTCGCCGTGGGGTGAGGAAAGAGAAGAGTAGCTTGAACGTTGGTGCGGGTTGAGGAGGAGGGGGAATGTTATGAACAGATGCGACCCGGGACTCAGAGAGGGCGTCATCGTGATGCTTAATATCAATAGAAGAGACCGTCGAAGTTCGTACAGACAGCTCTGGTTTGGGGCTGGATTGTGGGTCGTGGTTGTTCATCGCTGTCGCAGACGACGAGGAGCAACGACCTTACGCTGCTGTGGACAAAATGAGGAGGAGAAAGAGATGGAATTGACCTTTTCCATGATTTAGCTGTTCACTTTTGTTTTTGGGCCAACGCGTTATTGTCTAGAACTTCCATTGTCGCGCCTCACGTGCAAAGACCACAGTGATACTCGATTAGGTAATCCATTCAAGTACGCCGTGGCAACAATGGACAACTGCACAGACAATGGAAGAACCACATTCAGCAGCCACGTCGCTTGTGACACGAGTCATCGCAAAAGCCTGCCAGCCGGATAGCTTAGTTGCTCGCGGAGAGTTCTTGAAGCACTGTCAAGCCTAAGGTAGGAACCAAAACCGTCAAGTCAGGAATGACTCACCACAATCGCGTGGGTGTTAGTAATTACATAGTGAAGACGTATATCAACCCCAGAAAGCCTCTTCATCAGTGTCCATGTCAGACCATCCATCCCCAGCGTCGTCCAATTCCTTCGTCAATGAATTCTGTTGTTCGAGGTCGTTGTGCCAGGCTAGTATTCGAGGGTGAACCATCACTCTGCATATTGTCACTGAGCATCATTGAGGTCTACAGACTCATTTCACTTACTTGCTGGGATCAAAACTGAGAACTTCCAGAGTCTCCATCCTCGTCGCCCGGGAGAGAGCTACGTAGGCTGTGTGAAGTCAGGTAGTGTTTTCCGGTTAGCTACAAGCGACGATACCAACCTTGACCGTTCTCAAATGTACGACCCAAGTCCACTTTTACGCGTTCCAGGGTTTGTCCCTGAGACTTGTGAACACTCAACGCCCACGCAAGGATCAAGGGAATCTGAAGTATGCTCAACATGCGATCACCTCGATCTCGTTGCGCAACAAACCTGTCGACGTTTAGCCTCCATCTGTCCATAAGCATTGTCCACTGTGAAATCAGTGGGTACGCAGAGCAACTGTCTTCCGTTTGTGAATCGAACAACGGGCCACTGCGAGTCATCATATCTCGCGGCCGAAAGCTTCTCATCACGCTCAGAGCCACGAAGCCCCTCTTCTGTAGCAATCTCCATCTTGTCTTGCATTGCTTCTCGGTGCGTATAGAATTTGATGACTTGTCCAACTGAGCCGTTTACCAACTCTCCTTGAACCATGTTCTAATTAGGTTCAGTCCAGCTCTAGCAAACAGCGATTAACTCAGAAACAAACCTTGATGAGCATAACCTGGGCGCCAACCTATACTGATTGAGGAGACGATATCCAATAAGATCACAGAACAAACCTTGAGTTGAATGGTCTGCGGAACAACAAGCCGTGCAAGCAATTTCTCCATTTGTTGATCAGATACCCTTACTCCACTCGAATCATGACCTGGAACATCGATAGAGTTGTACTGTATTACTTGACCCGGGAGTGCGCGAAGTCTTGATTCATTTGCGCGGTCCACCTCAACTCGAGTTGGGTATCTGGAACGCTGTTAACACACATTCAGAGGGCTTGGAATCTGTTAATACAGTTGCGTTGGTCCAATCCCATCCTCGTAATGCAATGGTCTGGAGAGGTTCCGGAAGGCTTGGATGGCACGCTTGTCCAGCTTCCCCAATCGCATGTCATTTAACATATCCACAAACGCTGTTGAGTCCAGTTTTTGTTATTGTCTTTCTCGAGGAAGGCTACAAATACCTTGTTCTTTTTGCCGAAATACCTTTGTTAGGACCACGCGATGCTTAATACACCGGCTCCAACTCTCTGCCTCAAAAGCAAAGATCGGTGGTACGACATTACCGTCTTTGTCGCGGTCTGGAACTGGTGGCAGCTGGCAAAAGTCACCAGATACGGCAAGCTGGCGATAATGTGAGCTTTCTATAAAAAAAACCGAGATGATATGCATGACCTGCAACCCGCCAAATGGTTTATCACTCTTCCTTAGTATTCGAGCTATCAATTCCTTTATATCAGTCAGCGATGCACACTGGATGTTGCAGTGCGAACAGGTACTCGCAAGTTTATCAAACAGGACGCCGTCAATCATGGATACTATAGACAGAGAGTCAGCAAACATCACATCCATGCGAGATTCTCGTACTTTCATCCAAAACGAGAGTCGCCGCCGTTCGCCAGCGATCGAGCACATTTCGTACCTTCTTCTGGCCAAGCAATTTGCCCGCTATTTTCTTTGCGTCCTCTTGTCCAATGCCGATGCCGGCCCATGAATGCAATGTTGTACCGCCGATGTTTACCGCAGCGATGCCAGTGGACGCGGTAATAGCAAGGGTAGGACAACCTTTCCCTCCACAAGCATCAATGATGGCACGCAGTAGGACGGACTTTCCTGTTCCTACGAAAATTCAACTTTCACTCAGAACGAAAAAAAAACCCAAAGTTTGTACCAGCGGCTCCGGTGAAAAATACACTTTCTCCCCTCTTAACCATTTCCAACACGGTCCTTTGTTCCTTGGATAGGACAACAGAAGGAGAATGGTCTCCAAGGCTGTGTTCTGTAGCCGAAACAGGTACATCTCGTTCGCCTGAGGATTCAGAGAGATGATTGTCGGCCAGTGTCGTCAGGCCAGAAAACGGAGGGCATTCTGGGTCAGACAAGCCACCTAAAAGATAAGTGAGGCAAAACGTAGATGGACATGTTGAATGCTCCTATTCAAACTTACGTTCCGCCCGGTGGGGTATGGAAACCCATTGTTCTGCATCTGCTTTGCAGGTGAAACTCTTGAATATTGCTGAGGGCCATCTCGAAACCTATGAGTCACGTCAGAGACGTAACTTTGCATTGAGCTAAACCTTGCATTGGCGCTGCACTTTTTGATTCTTTGAATGACCTAAACGTAGCGGACAGGGATAACCAGAACTTACCTCTTCCCAAGTATCGTATATCTTCGGACCTGCACGTCCCACACGAACAGCGTAGTACTTCTTGCGCGGGGCTTTTGGCATGCCTAGTGACTGGTGAGGTGGACGCGATAGGCGTATCTTTTTGATGCAACTCCAACCACGTGGAAATCACATGACATATCACATTTAGTAAACAGTACATACGCAATGCGGAAAACTAGACCACTTCAACAAAGTTGGCAGGAAATATTCCCTCTTTACCATCAAGTTTGCCCTTCCACCTAAACCATTTAAGTGAAGGAAGGGGCACGAAATAGTGTAAACTTACCAATCGTCGGTACTCTCACTTCTTCGAGTGACAGTGATCACGTCTCCCTTTGAGAACGACAAGTCGCCCATCTGTCGTGAACTGACGTGATTATGCTTTGGGTGTCAAACCAGACAACACACCTCAACAGCTTTGAAATCATACAAAGCGATCGCACGGGCAACACCTTCAAGAGGGGAAAGCGGTTTGCTTAACGCGAACTTCGTTTTGAAACGCGGTGGCGAGTGTCGAATGCTTTCATGATGGTATTCGGTGTCATCTTCCGGAGGTGGTGTAGTCGAAAATGGGTTCGTATAGCCAGAGGGACTATCCCTTTGTTCAGTAGGATACCCTAATTTAGGAGTACTTGTGGAACGCGAATGGGAGGTTGTTTTGTCCGAAAGGGTCGCATGAACTGAACGGAAAGGTGGCAGTGAGTTGAAAGGGGATGCAGGATCGTAAGAGTCTAAGGGTGTGTGCGAAATGCCGGTAGAGGCTCCTACGCTACGTGACGAGTGATGATTAGTAGCTAAGCCAGATTCAAAGTCATCCTTGAAGCCTGAACGGCGAGATGGGTCGTCAATATCTTCCCATCGGGCTCGACTGTCGTCGTATGGATCATTAGAAAAGAAAGAACCCGTATTTGTTTGTGTGCCCCAATGACGCGGCGGAAAATCAGTGTCCTTTTTCTTTTTCCCGAGTAAGGAAGGAAAGCGCTGTGCCCTTGAACCAGTCATACTGGTTCCGTCGGTACTGCCGAACGCATATGGTACTTGTCCTTCACCCCGGTCGTCAATCCAGTCACGAACTCCAGGCCGTACTGTGCATGATTCCAAAATTTTCACCAAGGGCTCGGCCCAGTCTGGACATGGTACGACTCCGCTAAGGAGGGTCTTGGCCGTGACGTTTTGATTGTAAGCGAGAGCATTGGCATCTTGTCGCTCGACGATAACGGACCCTTCAATAGACACACCTCCAAATAGTCCTCGGGTCTTCGAATAGCTATACCTATAATAAATGTAAAATGTGAATGAAGTATATAGAGAGACGGCTTACATCGCAGCGACCTTTCCGCTCGAATTCAACGAACCGATTGCCTCTCCGTTTCGACCTAAAGGTCCTACAGCAACACTTAGGTTTCCCCCTAGAGTCAATGATCCAGCTGACATGAATGATTTCTAACAGGCTAAGATCAGCAATGCACATTGAACATGCTCCTTGGACCTACGACTGCCTGCCAAAGACCGGTCTCAGTTAATGGTTTTAACATATGAAAGGGCGACCTCACCGCAACCGAATTCAAAACGACCAAAAAATCTGTCATCTCTGCCCCAAGCTGACCACCGACGCCTATACCAGCGGAACCGATCGCGCTAGGAGCAGACCAAGCTACGAAGTAGACACTCGATGTCAAGCAACGTCATGCCTCTGGCATAGAACTCACATCCATTAGGGAGTTTTGCAATGACAATTCCGGTTCCACCCCGGGCTGAGAAGAGGAAGCCGGCTTTGAATACCGTAAAGATAGCAAATCCCTTGGCATTTTGCAAGACGCTCCGTGGTATGATCTAATACAAGATTATGGGCGGATGACAACGGAATCAAAAAAGCAGCCTACACCATCCCAACCATTCTTGCTATCGACAAATGAAGAGACTGTCATATGTTCAGGAAGGGAAGATTCCCGAAAGGATCAAACTCACGGATCCTTGTAGCTTTCTGGCATTCTTTGGGAAGCGTCTGCGGTAGTGGCGAGCTAAATTTCATTGTGTGGTTCCACTCAGGCGGAAATCAGGTCGGAATGGTGGAAGAGCTGAGCCTGTTACTAGACGCGCAGTCGGCTGTGCGGGGACAGTGGGCATGATGGGAGCTTTGTAATGGTCATGACATGTGACGTGACGAGGATTCACTCTGTAAGTAGGAGGACACGCCCCTAATATTACATGCTACTAGGGTTCAGATGATACACACCGATCGGGCATGGTGCCCAGCTACTTTGATCATCCAACAACCTCCAACCAGCGGCGGGAACACCTCGCCGCGTAACCCTATCCTTCACAGTGGAGCCAGGCTCGTGCAGTTCTGGTGTCGTCAGTCCGTTATCCACGAGCGTCCGTAGGCGTTCTTCCATGTTCACAAGATCATGTGCATGCCAGGGCTGCAATCGTTATCATCAGATGACTAGGACGACAGAGTATTCCCATACTTGTGAGGGGACAGTCCGAAAAGTGGACCTCAACAGTTCGACGCTCTCCTCCAAATCCTCGGAACCCACCGAAATTGCATGTAGGAGCTCATTCAAACTATCCAATAATCATTGATATGGAGGAGAATGGTACAAATTGATCGTACATTGTTGTCATGAGCCCAGAATCACGTCCTGGGATAAAGATCGGAGCAACTTGAAGAATGACTTCTCTTCTCAAATCACTTCCATGTTCTGATTCATCTGTCCAAGTCTGCGCAGCCCAAGTCACCCAGCGGGCTAGGTATTCGTTCTGATAAGCATCTCTGGGGAAATCCGTGGAATCTAACTTGAGGGTATTCGTATCCTTGTCGGACCCCCTCAAGTCATCTAATAAAACTGAGATGATCCGACTAATGAAGATAAGGGGGAAAGTGGCATGGGCTGCGCGAAGTCGCACGAGGAGCGGCGTCCACAAAGCAAGGCTAGCAGTTGTAGGTAGGAACGGCTCTGGGGGAGCACGACATTTCCTACGGGATGATGAATAACGATGATATGGTCATCGATGATGTCTGACCTCTTCGACGAGGGAACAATACCACCTCGTTCAAGGAGGGCATTACAAACAATCTCCAATGCCCACTTCTCTTTGATATCAGCTCGGGCGGTGGCTGAATTGTCGTCAAATCCCCATCCGAGAGGATTAATGGCTATTTCTGCTGAGACCTTGGCCTCTGCTATCCAGCGTTCAATATCGCGCATCAACGAATCAATTTTGGCTTGGTGCTGTTTGCGTAACGACCCATCTCGAGCAATAACCTTCATGAGAACTTTATACGACTTCACAAGGGGCGTGATACTGCGCAGTGACAACGATGTGGACGTGGATGTGGACGTGGAAGGATTGAGAGTCGGCTGGAAGTAATTGTGAAGAAGCCATGAAAGTGACTAACATCGAAGGGGAGATCAGGGGAATACATATCAGTGTTAATGTGGTCAAATACCTCCCTGAAAGCCTCTCTGAGCAACTCGAGGCTGGGTAAATCCTCGTGAGTTGCCGCGTGTCTGAGCTCCACCAGCCACGACGGTAAACCAAGCTGAGTGGCTATGGCAGCTATGGATCTTGCATACGC
Organism: Porphyrellus cyaneotinctus; assembly: GCA_038091315.1. Lineage (NCBI taxonomy): Eukaryota > Fungi > Basidiomycota > Agaricomycetes > Boletales > Boletaceae > Porphyrellus > Porphyrellus cyaneotinctus. The sequence goes on along the minus strand of JBBPOF010000023.1, from coordinate 79,785 downwards.
TCCGGATTGCAAAGGATCAACTAACCCATTGACCATCCGGATGATCGCTGCTGCATAGACCTGCCGAAGGTTAAGGGTTGTCTTGCTGGTGGGGGTATCTCTGCAGGATTCGTCCAGCATGCGTGCTGCTAACATGGCCAAGGCGGAATCAAGGGCATGAGGAAGTGGCGTCACTGCTTTCCATGCTGATAACTAGAACAGATGACTTTAGAGGCGAACGGTGTGATGGAACTCACCCTATTGATCGCAAGTGTTTTGGCTTCCAAATCTGCTTCGTCTTCGTAAATCCATGAACATACCTGCTCTAATTCGCCAATCTGAGCCCAGGGTACTCGTCGGGGCAGCCGCATTGCTCCTAGTTGATAAACAGCAACAGCGACGTTACAGATCCGCGTACATGAAGATTAAGATGATGAAAAATGGGGCAAAGCCCGCTACGTTCGCACGGGTTGTGTCCACCCACGTGACCGGATCGTGGGAATTGATCTGAGCCTGGCAGCTGAGCGTGCCTGCTTGATCGATCGCAAGTTGCGGGTTCTCTGCTCCACGGCGTGTCGTTGCCTCACAGTCATTGTGTCTTCCAGCGATTTCTGAGCAAAGCGGATGTGCATGCCAGTGTTCGTATACGAGGGGCGTCCACCCACGTGATCCGATCGCGTCGCGTGATCGGAACTGCAATCCGAATCCGACCGTCGATCGATGCGGCGACTGCCTTATGAGCGCGTGCCGCTCCGTGCCGAGCTGGAGCAACCTGACCATCATGTAGGCGTTCGCTTCATCTTTCGCCGTCGCCCTCAACATGAACCTTTTCCATTGGGTCGTGGGACCTTCCACGGGCGCATCCATAGTCACACTGGCAGTAACGCGACCATCGCTCATCGATCGATAGTGATCGCCTCCACTGAGCTCTGAACGTCGCTCTTTCCCTCTCTTGCCAGTGTCCGCCTCTTTTCTCCCTGTCATTCTGAACAATTTGCTGGCAGTCCGGAACCTAACTCGCACACTTTGGCTCAAATCAAACGACGAGTGCTCAACAGCAAAGGTGCTGTATAAAATTTTTGAATTTACTTTAGACTACAATACTCACTACTGTACTCACACATTCGAAGGTCTCGAACGCTTGTATATTGGAAGATCAGAAATATCACTCGCACTTGAAGTTGGCAACGAGTTGTCTCAGGCTAACGTCTTTACAAATTGTGGGTACACTTCAAGACAGTTTCTACTTGTTATCCCTGCAAGGCGCGAACGAAGGGGTCGGACACAGATGTGGCATGCGAGAGACGAATCTAGACTGACCCAGGATTCTTGAAGTCTGGGCAATTCGAATACCGACTTTCAAGTTCAGAGTGCCCCACCAACCATTCATCCAATACGTTGACGAATTGATTATGCGCGACTTCAGTGCGCATAACCGCGGTTGCGGTGCACTCCCTGAACACTTTGAAAGCATCCTTCAACAGAGAGCGGATAGGGATTTGGAAATCTTCCGGCCAGTTGTCGGTGAGGCAATCCCTGACTTCGGTGACCTCATCTAGATAATCCAAACCGTCCGGCCGTAAGATCTGGACAGCCTTCACAGAACCTATAGTCTGAGCCTTCCCATCTGCCCATTCAGCGAATGTTTCGGGCCAGCGCCTCGTATGGGGTAGGCGGCCAGACCCAATGGGTCGAACAAATCCACTTTCGTGGGCATCTAGAAGCTCTTCTTTGGAAAGAGGACCAGAATAGGAAAAAAAGAACAATAATAGTACGTAAAGGAATGATTCCACATCGTCAAAGTGCGTGTGTCTCCGGCCCAAGAGCACGTTGGACGAAATGTATGGGAAAGTACCCTTGTAATCCGAGTCGGTGTTAGCAGATGACTGTATGCAAGAGTGCTGACTATACACACCGTTCGCAGCCCTTTGACGTGCTTCGTGTCATCTGGGTGGACGGGCTTGGTAGTGCTTTGCTTGGCGTTCTGAGGTGCTTGCTTGGCGCATTGAATGGATGAAGCTTGTGAGGGTTCCTCCGCATCTTGTAATATGGCCATGTCGAAGTCGATCAAATATCCTCTCTCTTCCCACGGATAAACGCTGAGAACAATGTTATTCTCGCTGATATCCCGGTGCAGAATCCCAATGCTCGTCAGAAATTGGTGTCCTTTCATTGAAGTTGTGTCAACGCACAGCTCAACGACCCGTTTGGAAGAAACATGTACCCAGTAGCGCACCGCGTAAACCTCGCACGAAGTCATGTACGCCCCAAAAATATTTTACTGGCCTCTTCAGTTCGAACGTGGAAACAGTGAGAACCCGATTCTCGACCTGCACCAACTGGATCTGGTCTCCGATAAGACCTCTGATCGCATTCAGGGTCGTGCATATCTGACCCTTCCTCACAGCGTCAAACGACCTGGAGACATATCAGTACGTCATATCCTACATCGAACAAGATAACATACTCGATCGGTACGATTACGTTCGGGTGAGACTTGGCCTTCAATCTCTCCATGACTGCGGTGTGGTCCGGGACACGTTCCAGATCTTGCCATGACATCTTCAAAGCTAGCCTGACGTTCTCATCACTAATATCGACCACGCAGAATACCGTCGTTCCCCTTCCGCGAATCGAGCTAGACGTAAACAATAGCCCAAGACATGTGTGACCGTACACGCATAGGGGGAAAAAGACCACTCGCTCCTCTTTGGTAACGACAGCTTCAGCGACTTTGCGTTTTTTTTGCTGTCTTTCTGGCCGACTGTCATCACCAATCGCCTGGGAATAAACCCTCTTCGAAGACGTGGACGAGGCGGAAACGGGAGGCTGGTGGCTGGCAAGCAAAGCATTGCGAGAGTGGGAAGAGCTGCGAATCGATTTGGAAGCACTGCGAGTGCGGGAGGAATTGGGAGTCCCATCTGATTCTGACGTAGAGATAGCAACCCCGGAAGACGAAACCCCCACCGACTCAGTGTGAGCTGTCCCCACACGAGAGGCCGTTACCAATGATGGGAAATTCGATGCCACGGTCTGGTGGACAACATTATTGACTTCACAGGTTCGTATTTCGTTGGCGAGCTCGATGTCTGGATTTTGGCCTAGGTCGACATCCTCCGCCAATGCGAGACCAAGGAGGATCCGGATGAACTCGATACAGCCACGGCCATCTGAGAGTATCAGCTCGAGACGTTCTGTACCGCTTCCCTCTCCGCGCATGAAAACCGCCTTGTCCTTCGTGATCACCATCGCGAGCACATAGTGTACCCACGGCTGCGCACGTCTCAAGCCCCGCGCGTATCGTTGTACCTGTTCAATGCCCGCAGCCAAGTCCTTGTTCTTCGCCTCACCGACGAGGCGTGAGGCGGTAAAATCGAGATATCTTGGATCGACGGTCTTGAAATCCTTTGAGAATGCTTGCGCGGGTAACAAAATAAAGTCGGGTCGCATATCTTCTCCATCTGGTTCATATGATAGTGGCATAGCATGGTTTTTGTCGCTGCGAGTTGTGAAGCGGTTCTTCAACTTTGGATGCTTCTCGGCGAGCCTGGGTTGCGCAAAGTTGAATGCATGATCGGTTATCTCGTTGAGGAAATGGACGAGTTCGTCTTCGTCTATGGGCTCCTTGGGGAACGTTGGCCACTTGAATGAGTACGACCTGTGTTTGCTTTTGCCCCCGCCCCTCGAGCTCGTCTGCTTTCCTTTGCCTTTCGTGTCCGTGGAGGATGACAATGACTCTGGTTCTTCGCAGTCGCTCCCAGTCTCCTGTCTGATGCAATCGTGCAGAACAGCATCCTCGAATGCTTGGTCGATGACGCGCTGAACATGCTGAGAGCCCGATTCGAGAGGATCATCGTAACGCGAACCTCGCCCCCTGAAAACCTGAACGAAGCCATCATCGATGAATTGGCGTAGAATGTCTCTCGCCAATTCCGTCGATACAAGATGACCAAATACATGGTCCGCTAGATCGTCGAGAAGGTAACGCGCCTTGGCCAGCTCGTGGTTGAGAGCTGGACTCACAGTGCTACGTGTGTGGGATTGGCTCGGGTGTCGATTGGAGGCCGACTGTTTCATCGGAGAAGGTTGCGTCTCCGTACGGACGGGAGTGACGAGGTTTCCTTGGTCGCGAGATTTGAGAAACCTCATGTTACGCTGATGGCACAGTAGGGTCAGCTCGGGATGATGGAACAAGGAATAAAACTTACAATTACGCGTACGATTCTCGCGTAGTGCTCTGCGTCTGTGGCATCATTTGGAACAGTTCCCGTTAATGTTTGAGTGTCCATCGCGCGAGACGATAATGATGAGTGTTTCCGAGTGGCAGTTGGAGAAAAAGTAGGGACTTACGATTAGGAGATGGAGCAGTTTTATCCCGAGTGACAGTATGGATGTGTGGACAGTTGCCACTGATTGTCCTATACTAGAACGGACGCTGTGGATGTCCGCGCATCCAAGTTACTCGATTAGGCCATCTATGATCTCGTCTAGATCTAGTAACTAACTACAATGCAAACATTGGCAACTTCTGGCTCGTACGACTCATGTATGGGCATAGGAAACTGCCTTTTGGATCCAGGACTGGATGGTGTTGACATCTGACTTACAACTCGCTCGGGGTGACTTTAATCGGCTATAGTGTCTGTAACGGCCTAACCCTTCTCTTCGCTCGGTGTTACGTAGTCTCAGGGAAAGATCCCACAACATCAGACTGAAGAGGAAGATGAATGTAGATGACCGTCTCCTTTCGACAGCGTCCCCAAAAGCAACATGGCATTTCCGTTCTTTCGTCTTCACCCCGATCTAATACAGCTACGGAAGGTACGTAGGAAAAAAGGGTATGCAACCATGCATGTCGGTGAATGCGTTAGATACTACATACACATGTCAGTTCTCAATATGCGAGTGGGGCTAGGAAAAAATCCCATTTGTGCTATTAACCGAACGGTGAAGAAGAATAGAAAGGAAAACGGAAAAAGAAGACCAAAGCGTCAGAGATGAGTCAATTTTTGTTCATACTCAGGTTGGGTTGCGTCTAGAGCAACCATCATAGTAAGCTGGTATGATATGGGAATGAGGATGCGTCGAGGGCAGTTTTTGAGTTTCGGCACCTATGAAATGAAAGTGAGTAGAGGAAAAAAGTTCTTGCTCACCAGGTGCATTGACGGCCGGACTAACGGGTGATTTAATACAATCCTTATCTTTACATTCTCTGCCCTTCTCACACGCATCGGTGCCCAGTACCACGCCACTCTCGGCCGTAGCGACTGGAGACGGATGGGAATGCCGACATTGTGAGTTCGTGCATTTTGTAGCGAAGTTGCACAATGTAGGAGATTGAGGACGCTCTGGTAGTGCTTATGGTATCTGCTGCTGCTGAATCGGGGATGGCTGTTGTACTAAAGCAGGTTGTGGCGTTGGGGAGGCACGGAAGGCTCGACAGGTTGACTTGCAGTGGTCTCGGGTGGAGCTTGAGGTTGGACCTGTATCTGCGTAAGGGTGGGGGATTCGGAGGATGGTGTTGGTGATGCTCCAACAAATCCACCTCGTCCTGGTCCGCCACCCCTCCCTCGTCCATCGTCTACCCTGCGACAGGGTTGAGCATTCCCATTGAGGTGGCCATCTGAGCCATGAGTGCCATCTGGTTCATCATCATCTCCTGCGACACCATTGTGCTCGCGTTTACATTGGCTGCGGTCATATCCATTCCGACACCGTTTTGGAAACCCATCATCATGCCTGGATGGGTGTTGCCCCGCCGGGGGTGGGGATGCCACCATTTGTAACAGCATCAATGCGAGCTTGTATTTCGTCTCCGCGTGCAGATGGTGGGTGCACGCCATTTCGTCTGCCTACACGGTCCAATAGACTCCTCCCATTTGTGCCTGAAGCAGTCTCGCCTCTTGAGCTGCCACTCTGCATCACGCGAGGGCCGGTAGGTACGTCCATGCGACGCGTTTTGGATGGGCCATTCCCAGTTGGTGAGGGCAACCGGACAGATGCGGTTCGTTTCTGCCCGTGACCAAGCGTCGAGGAGAGCGCTTGTTGATAGAGTGGGTTACCAACCGGCGCCGCATCACGAGGGTTAGGTGGTCGTCGGTGATCTGTTGTTATGGATGGTGAATGGACGGGGATTTCAGATGTGGCTTGAGGTTTCGACGTAGTCGCTGACGCGAGGGGAGGGGAGGTGTACGATGACGTTAGTGGTATTTCCGACTCTGGAGCGTCTTTGGCTGGCTCGACAAATAGCCAATCAGTAAAGCTGGGATCTGTAAAATTGAGGGACTTTTAGTAACACCACGAAATGAATAATGGCAAGGACGGTTACACGAACCAAAGTTGGCCCCGATTACTATGACAAACAAGGCTGGTCAGCTAGGAATGAAAAAGTCTGAAGGCATATGGTGCTCAGAATCCTCGAGTTCGGACGGCAGACGATGTCAGTACTGATCCTACAAACGCAAAGTACCTGAGGGTGGACCCATCGACTCGGAGGTACCAGCAGTCTTGTACGCACTAAGCAGGGTATCGCCGGACCACCATATGCCGCATATACGTAAGTTTTCGCCTGCAAATATGGCATCGGGAATCTCGCGATGAAAACTACGAAGAAGCGCACTAACACCCAATCGGAAATTGGGACCAGATTTTTTCGGACCCTAGTAGTTTGGTGAGAGTTCTTTGTTTCCATGCCAGTTATGATTACATAATACCAGTCTCCGGTGCAACTCTGGCCATGAATCCAGCTGTGACCTCGGGGGACAAGAACCCTGCGCAGCGCGCAGTACAAATTCGAGACCTGTGCACTTCGGACGTATTACAAAAGTACGTTGTGCATTGTCAGGTAACTGTCTGTACACCGACGAGCACTGCCTCCATCAGATTCAGAAGCAGCATGGGTGGCGTTGTCTACAAAAAGGCCGTGCCCTTGTCCCATCATCTTCATTATCACACTCTCGCAGTCGTCGACTCCCAGAGTCTTCTACTCCCAAGATGTCCCTTGATGCCCAAGGCATTATTTCAGCTGTCACCCTCGTGATATATGTCCCCATCTTGTTTTTGACAATTCGCATAAGCTCCAGATATGGTGTGAGGGAGATGGGATGGCTATTGCTTGTCATTTTCTCGTTGAGTGAGTCCCGACGTCAACTTGTGATTTTGATTACTTATAATCTCTAGTCCGGATTGTCGGTGGTGCATTATTAGTTGCCGCAGAGTCGATCCGTCCAGCCGTGACTGGATTGTACATCGGCGGTTACGCCCTTGAAGCCTCTGGTTTATCACCTTTGTTACTCAGTACACTTGGGTTGTTAGAAATCATGTGGGCTCATTTGGAAGCATCGCACCCCTCACTGGATCACTGACATTTTGTCAGAACCGAAGGACCAGAGAAGGAGAAGCAACATAGTCGCATATTCAGGATTTTGCATATTGTTGGAATCCTAGCCCTGGTTCTCACAATCGTCGGCTTAACCACCACGAGCCCCACCTCACAATCTACCGCCAACACAGAACGTCGTGTTGGTGTACTACTTTTTACCGGATTGTATATCGTCTTGGTTGCCGTCACGATCGTGCAGTGGGTCAACCATTACCGGTTGATGAAGTACCGCAAGCAGGTGCGCAACCACCGTGTATCATTGCTTCCTCTTGGCTAACCTATTAAACAGCTACTTACTGCAGTTTCAGCTGCCCTGCCCTTCCTTGCAGTTCGCACACTTTACAGTGTGTTTTCCACATTCTCATCCAACACATTTGGCGCTGCGCCTGCCGACGATTCTAATCCACTGGCCAAATTCAATATAGTCACAGGAGAATGGCAACTATACGTTATCATGGAGGTCGTCATGGAATACGTTGTAGTGGTCATCTACACGTTGGCCGGCAACGTGCTACGCTTGGACCAAGACTACCGACCGCAAGAGGCTGATGAATACCCCTTGTACCGACACCAGTATTGAGTGTCCGAGGAGGCTTGTTATACGAAAAATATACCAGTAGCGTGTTGTAGGGTACTGGGTATGGTTCGAGGATGTTTGGTCGTCTATTCCAGTGATCAGGATATACCGTACATTATTTATGTAGGACCAGATGGACTATTGATACAGCGCTACCCTCCATGACAACCATGAAATAGACCATGCAATACAAGAAATGTCAGAGCTGCATAGTCAAGCTTTCCCCAAGCTGCCTCAAGAAGCAGTCGCCAATCGGTCTGGAGAGCGCTCCGGCTTAATTGAACTCCTGAAGTGACTATCCTTATTCCCTACGAACCAGTGTACCCGCAGCCAAAGAGCTGGCGATGAGTTACTTTGCAGGTGGTGCAAAATTCAGTGAGGGGTGCTGTAAGTGGGAAGAAAACGCAAAGCAAGCTTTATAAGGACATCGCAGTATTACGTAACAGAGAACAATGCTCTTCCAAAGCCTCCCGTATTCCGGTTCACCATTCATCTTACCGCCAGGATCGCCTCAAAGACAAGCACGATCAAGGTTTGTGTTTTCATCACGATGATGAGCACCAGTCCAAGCTCACCCCCATTTGCTATGCCCCCAATCTGTATTCTTTCTGAGCTACAGACAAGTGAAATTCAGTTGAATACACTGTCTGATGGGGAGAACTAATCGATAACCTCCACTGCATGCGTGCTTCGCGCTCAGACACCTAAAGTTTTCAGTGAGATCGGTCTGATTTCATGTACGGATATGGGCACACCAAAAGATTTACAAATTGGCGCACAGATATTGCACTATATCTAGTAAAATGACGAGTGAAGATCTTCGGGGGTGGACCGAGCACTGTGCACGATGAGTTCTGCACGCACTCTGCGCTGAAGCTCCGTTTTCCAGTTAAATGGGATATCTTTGGCCCATTTCCCGGGGTCATCGAACGGGAAAAGAAGGAATAACTGTCTCGAGAGATACTGGTCCGTGGTGTCAGTTACGAGCGACTGTGCAGCGCGATATGATATGTCTGAGCAGAGGAGACAGCGTCGCAAGGATGACAAAAAGTCAGTGCTTGCTCCGTGATATCCGTCGGTACGACCAGAAGCCGAGATTCGAAACCGAGATGAGGCACGAACCACAAGGGGAAACAAGAGTCCTAGTCAGATGTGAAGGCAATCCTCCGATAGAGCCTGCCATCCGATTACTTCCGCAGGGAACGCAGTGATCCTCTCACTTGGACACGCGGATGGATCCGATGGTCATATTTCGTTCATTCGAAGCTCTAGATTTTGCATATGTGTGACCAGGTGACATGCGTGACGGTCACTTGTCGAATACTGTCGAGTACATGCCATTGCACGAATTACTTCAACAATGTATTCGTTGACTCGTGCCATCTTATGTGTCGCGTTGTTCAGCCCTTCATTCGCGCTCCAGCTTCCGTTCAAGATCCCATTCTTCAAGTCCAGTCAGACAATTATTGTGGAAGAGCAAGTGGCAAGTACAACCCCCCGTATAGCTGTCATTGGAGCTGGTGCTGCGGGTTCATCTGCGGCGTTCTGGATATCAAAAGCCAAGCAAAGATCCGAGATTGACGTGGAAATAGACGTTTACGAACGCGCTTCGTATATTGGTGGTCGTGAGTGTTATGTTCGGTCGGTGTGCCCGCTTCATCGACGCATGCGTTACGTCTAGGGAGCACAACTGTCTACCCTTATGATGATCCAACTTGTGCACCAATCGAGCTCGGCGCCTCAATATTTGTCGACGTGAACAAGAACTTGATGAGGGCATCGAAGGAGTTCAACCTCACCCTCGATGACTTTGTCGACGAATTCCAAGACATGGGTATATGGGATGGTAGCAAGTTCGTTCTCGTTGTAAGTACTAGCACCTATCACGACCAGTGACAAAACACTGATGGATGGCTAAAGATGGATAACACCAACAACTACAAGAGCTGGTGGACGACACTCAAAATTCTATGGAGGTATGGCTACAATGCTCCAGTCAAGACTCAAAAACTGTAAGCAGAGAAGATTCCCTAATGTCACTCCACTGATGCGCCCCCGAGTGTTCAAAATTTGGTCACGCGGTTTGTGGACTTGTACACAACGGAGTCACCCAGATGGGATGATATCGCGGACCTCGCCACCACGTTTGAATGGGACAAAATGTCTAATTCTACGTGTATAGATCACTTGAGTGCAGAAGGTGTCTCTGAATTATTTGCGCAAGAGATGGTCGACGCTTCTACACGCGTCAATTATGGTCAGGTAGGGTCGTTCCTCCCGAGCTCAGAATGAAGGTGCTTGATTCAACAATTAAATTTTCTAGGACGTCGATGACATCCACACAGTAGGGTGCATGGTTTCCATGGCTACTACTGGTGCAGTCGGCGTAGTCTCGGGAAATTTCCGCATATTTGAGAACTTCCTCAACGAGTCAAACGCCAATGTCTATCTTAACACGGAGGTGCGGTGTCAATATATGTAGTCTGGTGTAGAATGAGTGACGCTGTCTGTGTAGGTGAAAGAAATCAGCCGCATTCCCGACTCATCTCTGTGGACCGTTCGTACTTCATCTGGAACCGAAGTATACCAAGGCATCATCCTTGCTGCCCCTTTCCACCAGACAGGCATTGCGATTTCGTCAGAGCTCGCGGCCCAAATTCCTCCCCAGCCATATGTCCATCTCCACGTTACTCTCTTCACCACTCGTGATGATACGATGAAAGCAAGCTATTTTGGCTTGTCCCCCGGCAGCCGTGTTCCACAAACAATCCTAACAACTTCGCAAAGCGTACAGTCTGGCGGGCCCGAACCCGATTTTAACTCACTATCGTATCATGGCCGTGTTCGTAAACTGAACGAAACTGGTCATTGGACCGAACAAGAGGAGCGGCGTGTCAAGATTTTCTCCAAGCAGCGTATCTCAGATGAGTGGCTTTCGAAGGCATTCGACCACGTTGGTTGGGTATACAGGAAAGAGGTCTGTGTTCACGCATGGTCTGCTTGCGTCTCTTACTCAGACTTGGCGCCAGTGGGATGCATACCCAGTGTTAAACCCCACTTCCAGCTTTCCCCCAGTCAAGATTGACCAAGGGTTTTATTATGTGAACGCTTTTGAACCGCAAGTCACGTTCTTTCAGTCTTTCCATTGCCTGACAAAAAGACGCATAGATTCATTTCGACGATGGAAACTGAAACCATCGCTTCGCGTAACGTTGTCGACCTCCTTATGCACGAGGAGTTTGGTTCGGGCATCTGTGGCTCCTTGATCTCCGGCTCCGAGGCTGTTCATGAAAATGGCACCAGTGTGACAGAGAATGGTGAATTTGTACTGGGATGGGACTGTTGAGGTACTCTTGCTGATAGCTTCTCACCCATCAACTAATGTATTTCGGGAGAGTTAAGAACTTTGATTGTACATATCTTAAAACGTTTCGTTGTTTCGCCGTGAGTGCCTCAGCACAGTATATAACATAAATGAGCTTGAAGAAGAAAGCATCGAATCCAGATGTGGTCGATGAACGAGGGTAATAATCGAGTAGAAAGCGACCTGGCTTCCTTTTGCCTTTCAGCTTCTTTCGGCTTATCCCATTTTCTACAACGCAAGCTTTGATGGAGCCTCACCCTGTCACCTCGTCCACGGGCTTTTCTGCGATGGGCTCAAGCGCTGGCTCTTCTTCACCCCTGGCATGAACTTCCTGTTGGGGGTCCTGTTGCGCGTACCGTTCTCCACGATCATAGATGCCCAGGGTTGGCACCTCATATGCGTGTTCACTCATCGGCTTGCCGAGCGTTGTCCAGTCGGTGTAATCTCTCCGCACCTCGATGTAGTCGTTCGCAAACTCTCCGATCTGTGGCAAATCACCATACGGTATCTGTCGCGGAAAATCGAGTATGGACTCACCTCGACTTCATCTAAACCAAGGCTCTCGCCCTCCGGTGTTGTCCTGAGATGAAGGCCAGGTATCATATCGACAGCTTTGGCAATAAGCGCTGTCACCACAAAGGTATAAGCGCAGGTAGCACAGACGTAAGCAAATTGGATGTATAGCTGCTTGTAGTTATGGTCGACCCAGCCGCCGTTGACATTGACGTTTACACCGTCGAGGGCAATGACACTATGTGATGCGAAGAGGCCATTCATGAGCAGACCGATGACACCACCTATAGCATGCTCGGCAAACAGATCAAGCGCATCGTCGATCATGAACAGGAATTTGACTTTAGGGACAGATCATCAGAACATGATCGGGTTAAATTGATGGGTCTTACCTTTAGTTGCATAATTGCAAACTGCACCAGTGACGATACCCGTGATGACAGATGCCCACGGTTGGATAAAACCTGAAGCTGGAGTGGCAGCCACCAGACCAGCGATAGTTCCCGAGCAAAAACCGACCATGCTGTACTTGCGTTCCAAACGATAATCGAGGAGGCACCAAACAATTCCACCGCAAGCAGCGGCGAGCATCGAGTTCCATATTGCCATGACGGCACGGAGGTTTGCGCCGAAGGCACTGCCTCCGTTGAACCCGAGCCATCCAAACCAAAGGATGAACGTGCCGAGGTTGACGAGGGACACATTATGTGGCCTAAAGTTCAATAATTCTTTCTCTTGGCGTCGCCCGAGCACCCAGGCGTACGCAAGCCCACCAATCCCACTGCCGATCTCGACGGGACCTCCGCCTATCGAAGAGAAAAAAAATTAACCGGCGGGACATGATCAAAAAAACCTATCTTACCGGCATAATCCAAGACGCCCCACTTAAATCCCCAGCCGTTAATGTTCCATGCCCAACAAGCCAGGGGGCAGTAAACGAGGGTCATCCACAGAAACGTAATGACCATAGCGGGAAGAACCCTGCCACGCTCCGCTATTCCGCCCATGAGAATTCCCACTGTTACGCAGGCAAATTCCATCTGGTAGAAACTGTACAACAAGGATGGGATCAGGGGGGAACCCGGAGATGGGTTGTCGAGGACGTTGATCAAGCCAAAGTTGGCAAGGTTTCCGATGAATCCGTTGGTCGCAGTCGGCGAGAAGGCCAATGAATAGCCCCAGAAATACCACTGGAAGATGCATACGGCGTTGCTTGCACTTACGGCCCAAATCAGGGACAATGCAGATTTTCTCCTAGCCAGACCAGAGTAAAGGAATGCTACGAATAAAGAGATCATTGGAAATTCGCCAGGTCCTCAGCATAGAGTTTTGCGCACCAAGACCTGGGATCATGAAAGCTACCATAGCGCCTGCGACGATAATAAATGATACATCGCCACGGTCGTATCTGGGCAGCAGAGACAACGGTGAATGTGAAGATAGATTCGCGAGAGGCTCATTGGCTCACTGGCTGGTATCTCCTGGAAGATAGCGAGATAACAAGAGGTGAGGTTGACGCTGATAAGGTCTGCGAGCTTGTCCAAATGACACTCACTTGTTGAGAATGTACTAAGGTACCCGCTGAGTGTCATGAGGGGGTGCTAATCTGTGGTGTTTCGACACTGAGTATTGCAGACGCTTCTGAGTGTCTTGGAGGTGGTTGGATGAGCTGCGAAAGAGTGTGCGCTCATGGACAGCTGGTCTTGTTAATATTAAGCTCGTACGGCATCGGAGCGAGCCGATCGATTGATAATCGGTGTGAGTACCGTACGACTCAGTTGGTTACATATGTGCTCCTGCACGTTCTGTGGTGTTTTCGGCCGGGTAAAAAAAAAAGTACCATCATCAAGGGACTGGACCAACTTGCTCTTTTTCGTCGAAAATTGGAGTGGCGTTGCCAGGCAATGGGTGACAGCTCGTCACGTAACTGATACGTGTGTGACTCCGACCGGCTGCGCGTGACCGCGTGTGTAAATTGGTGCCTGCAACCATCGTAGCCCTGCTCGGCCACAGCATGCTTATTCCCCAGGCGATTCGTCCCCGTGCTTGTCTGGTCACCGCCTACGCTGCCCGATACGTCCACTCACCGACATCGTACAGCCTCAAATATGCTGACAAGCTCCAACAGAAGGCTCAAGAGTGAGCAGTATCTTTCTTTTGCATGTCTGTGTAACGCTGTTCTAACAAGCCACCCGCATATTCGGTGCAACCTGCGACTACAGAGAGGGATTAGACCTCGACAAGCTGAAGTCACAAGCCCTTCAGGATGCCCGCCGCAAGCAGAAAGAGGAAGCAGCTTCCCTTCTTGCGTCGTTCAAGAAAACTTCTACTGAGTACCCACACGTGAAGACTCGGTCCGGTCTCCCGGAAAACACAGGAACATCCAATATACGCAAAGATAGCTCCCCGATCAAGGCGAGTGTCTGGATGCAATGTAGCTTTGTGCAGCAATACTAAACTGGTCCACCGACTTACCAGCCACTCTCGTCTATATTGAATCTCTCGAAACTCATGGCCACTCCGCACACATCATCACAAATATCTGCGCTGTGGACTGCGTACCATGCCTCCCGAAGCAAGGGTACAGGAAGAGGTTATATCTGTGCTTCCCTCCCTTTGGAGTCGTACAATACAATGACGCGTATTGCAAAAAAGTATCCTGTTTTTGTCGTACCCGTACCGAGGGAGTCCACCCCAGATCCATCTGCCAGCGAAAGCACGGGCACAGCACACGAGTTCTTTTTCCTCCAATGGGACTTCCATCCAGCGCCTTCGGTCCCAACTGTGGAATCAAACCCCTTCGAACCCGCGATTCCAAGTCCCTTGTGTCACATCCCAGAACCCTCCTCCATTTTATTTACACCACTCCAGGAATACAAGCTTCGTACATCCTTTGCAACGCCATACCTGGTGTTAACATTTTACACCGACCTATCACAATCCCACGGGGTAGTATTGCTCCGCGGAGAGATCACGCCATCCTCTATCTCGGCGGGCGCCGTACAGTCAAGACAGGAAATTCCAGAACGTTTCCTTCTCAATCAAGTCGACGCCCAGCTACTAGCGATGCAACTTCAAAGATTTTATTTATGGGGTGACGGTCGAAAGGACGGCGATCACGATATAGCCGTTGAAATGCTACTAAAACAATTCCACGAGGAACCCGATAAGTTCAGCTGGCAAGAACTACTAAAATCTTCGAACGTCGTTGCTTAGAGTTGCCAATGTTGTCCCTAAGACGCGCCATAAATAAATGATCAAGTTCTAGATGCGATATTGATATTTAGTGCCCAACAATGAAGGCCTGATGTTATGAACAATGTGGCGTATTCGGGTGCGAACTGGTCATGAGCGCTGAGCTTCCATCACAGTTCTCGGCTTAGGTTGAGATACTGTAATCGGCCCCTTTGACGTGTGACAGGTCTGACCAAATTTTTGGTTCCGTTACAGGGGAAATTTTTCGTCATCGGTATGTGTGACGGCAAAGCTTAAGGGGATCTTTATCTGAAGTTCATCACACGTACCTTGAAAGCTGAATGTAACGCAGTAATGTCTAGATGTCTCGTTTGCAAGTTCATAGCATGTGCCGATGTAGCAGTGCAACTCCATTCTTCGGTGTGAAGTGAAAATTTTAACAGTGCTACAGTATGCCCAGGTTGTCCAACATTTCTGTATCCTATTGCTCGATCTCGTGTTCCAATGCCAACAACCATTCCAACAGCACTGGCTATTGTAGCTGTATGCCTACTCCCAAATCCAAGCTTATCGATTCTTGCCTTTCTCGAATTCATCTCGGGAGGGGGATCTACAGCGCGTTTTGGCAGATCTGGAAGCGGGTACACTTGAAGACGAGACGAGTCAGCTAGTGCGCAACTCGAGGAGGTTGTGGATGACGATAGGGCTGTTCCGATCCAACAAGTCTTGGCCGCGATGGTGCCAAGTAACAGTGTTGGGGACCTCGACGGTGGGATTGTGGCTTGCGGGAAGGCTGAGTCGTTGGATTTCGGAGGAGAAGACGAGATGGTGATGGTAGTCACGGTGGAGGACACGCTTGGCCGTGGGAAACTTCACGCTTTATTACTCGCACAACTTCTGGCTAGGTCACAACGACTGATTAGGCCTTGGGCTTATCCTAGATAGTGAACTAAATATAGACCCTACGGTAGTACAACCGCCTTCCGCAACTTGGGAGCCATTTGACTTAATTTGATGACGCGTGACAGGGAGTAATGTCGACCAAATTTTTCGTTCGTCGTCAGGGCCTGTGACACGTGACAGACGAATCAATCGAAATGGTACTTACAGTATTCCTTTCACCCATATTGATCCCACCTTAGATCCATCAAGTCGGTGGCTGAAAATACGGAGCAAGCATGCGTTCCTGCGAGCGCGGGTTCCACAGATGAGTCCGCACGGATGAGGTTGATCAAAGACCTACGTGCTAGTGGATCCTCCTTCCGAAACAGCCTGCCCATGTTCGCACCCCGGTGTAAGGTTGGACTAGTAACCATAACTAACTCCGAATTAAATATTAGACTAGATGTCACCATATGGACTGTGTTGGTATGATTCGAGTAGTGTCGAGGCGCGATGGGTGATCGCTTTCCAGTCAGTCAGTCATATCGAGTGCAAACGAGAGCGCGTGTCATGCCAACAGGTCTAGCCCTGTGCTTTGTCCGTTCACTAAAACAACAACCAAGCGACCGAGTATCAGGTTTATGCCTGTGAGCTCATGTCCGAACGCTGGCTGTCAGAAGGATGGGCACGACTCGGTACATTCAGTATTTTACTATACTAGAGTAATCAAAGGGGCTGCCTTTACCCATTCGTTTTTCGCGAGCTCCTGTAGCATGAACACTGCGAAACCTATTCTTGACAACGTAGTTCCAGTCCTGCCGTCCCCCGCATATCCAGCCACAACATCTCGACTACTCGAGTTGGTCAGGACCGGAACTCGGACAATCGTCCAGTCAAGCGTGTCACCCTCTGTGCGAATGGTGTTCCCAATGCCCACAATGTCGCTATACACTGTAGGCACCAAGGTCTTGATACCAAAGACCATCATCGACCATTTCAGACTTTGCTTGTCACGAGGATCAGTGATGCTGGGGGTGCCAAGGGCAATGAGGCGTTTGACATTGTGCGCCACCATGACCTTGATGATCAATGAATATGCTCTGGCAAGGGGGTCGCCACTTGGGTACGTTGCATGTGATAATTTGGGACCGAGAACCGAGAGAACAGCGTCTACGTTTTCCATCGCAGCTGAGAGACCCGACTCATCGTCAATCTTGCCCTTCAAAATGATTACTCGTGTGTCGTTTCTGATTTCTTCCGGAAGCCTCTCCGGGGAGCGAGCGAAAATGACGACGGTGTGCGAAGCACAGAGCGCTTCTTTGACAAGCAGTATGCCACATCCACCCGTGGCTC
Source organism: Porphyrellus cyaneotinctus (assembly GCA_038091315.1). NCBI lineage: Eukaryota > Fungi > Basidiomycota > Agaricomycetes > Boletales > Boletaceae > Porphyrellus > Porphyrellus cyaneotinctus. The sequence goes on along the minus strand of JBBPOF010000023.1, from coordinate 62,541 downwards.
CAAGGATGAGTAAACGCATGTCTGATGGAATTTCCTTCCTGCAGGCAAGAGGAAACGTTTCAGACATCGTACAGCCGTCAACTACTAACTCTTTACTTACTAAGTTTTGATACACCAAGGTGTCCGTTGATGTTGTGTGGGTATTTAAAAACAACTCAGTTGCCCTGTGCAACCGATCTGAACCTGAGTGGCGGCAAAAAAGATGACCAGAAAGCAGAAAGGAATGACGATTCCACTTACGTTGTACGTATCAATAATGTCTTTGCGCAGCAAGCTGAGCGTTCAACGCCACTGAGTCGATCTTCTAAGATCAGCCACGCCAACCCAGTGTCAGGCAACGCTGTGGCGCAAATCGGCGATTGGCAAACACTGCAGTGCGTGCTTACTCGGACGGAGGTAGGGGAGTTGATTAGCAAATAGTATGACAATCTGTCATCAAGTCACATGCAAAGGGGTCGCCATGACCAATCATTCATTCAAATGATTCAGTTTTCGTTCATACCAGTGCACATCGATTTACGAGATAGGGTTCGTTGGCCAAGGCCCTTCCTCCACTGCCTCTGCTTCTAACTCGAGTATGGCTCTCCCAAGTTCGCCCGCGGACTCTAACTCGAGTTTCATCGTGTCCGTTCCATAGGACTGACGGAACGCATCCACCACTCCCTCTACCACGTCATCGACCTGAATCTGCTTCTCCGCCGCCAACGCTATGCATCCAGCTCTCACGTCTCCTAGTCCACACGCGACCACTTTATCAAACCACCCCAGGGGCTCTTGGGTGACGTTCATCGCAAATCCGTGCGTCGTGAGTCGATGGCGTACTTGAACGCCAATGCTAGCAACTTTTGTCGTGGGATTCAAAAATACGCCAGTGTGTTCAGATGGAACATGCGCGAGGTTGTGAGCGCTCGACAGATAGCTTTGGATCATTTTTTGCATTTTGCATATATAATCGCGTATGCCGATGGGTGGAGACGTTCGTCCCAGGTCGAGGAGAGGGTAACCAACAAGTTGGCCGGGTCCATGATAAGTTAGTTGGCCGCCTCTGGAAGTCGTGACAAAATCGGCGCCGAGGTCTGTCAGGCGAGCGCGCTCCGTCCGAAGCTCGTTCTCGGTTTGGCGACGTCCTGCGGTGTAGACTGGTCGATGTTGCAACAACAAGAGGACATCATGATGGGATGATGTGCGTCGCGAAGCGAGCTGAATCTGATGGATTCTCTCTTGTAAAGCAAGCGTCCTTGCGTACGGCAGAGGCGTCTGAAAATAGTGGTAGAACACGGGTGGCAACTTGCAAGACATTGAAGGTAAGTTCGTGGAAAAGTCTCCAAAGGTACATTAATATAATTTCCAAGGCAAGACTAACAACACGTCATAAGTTGATCGCTATCCTAATACAAAAGGTACAAGTACACACACTATCTAGGTGATCTTGGTACGTAGTCCATCAATGAATTTGTCCGCAAAAGAACGTAAACTGATACAAGTCCTCACCCCGGGTCATAAATCATGAATGCATCATAAAGCACGCTCATCGTACAAATGACCCGTAATTCCGTCGGGTAGATTTCCCCCACGCCATGTCGTCTTCGTCCAAATATTCTGCTTGGACCTGAAAGCAACTTCAGTATTATAAATCGGTGCTGCAATTAGTCCTGCGACTTACACCATAAACTTCCTTCCCTTCGAACACTGTTGTACGTTCGCCGGCCCTTTGGTACTCATCCCTCGATGACTTGCCAAAATGTCAGCCCCGCGCGCATTGCGAGGTAAAAGTGAGTACTCACGACGTCAACTTCAATGGAGCCGCTGTGGTCAGAACATGACTTCAACGTTTGCAAGAATCCGAATTGCTTCTTCTCATCATGGTAGTGGGATTCAATTGTCTGAGGGAACGCTAATCGGTTAAGGGGCGAGGTGAAGATTTGCCGCAGCATTCGTACGGCATTAAAGCGGTGCCAAAACCTCAGTTTGGTGAACATGACGGAGATGTCAAGGGAATGGCTTGCAACCTTCCACGGTTTGTGCGCTTTAAATAAGCTATCAGCGGTTGGCTGACGGTTTCGTGGTTAAGGAAAAGGGAAGATGGTACGGAATTAATATCAACGTAGAGAAGCTTCTTATACACACGCCTCGTTGCAAAATGCGATGTGGCCGTACTATCATCGTCCCCTAACTTAGGGTAAGGCTAATAATACGATACAGCAGCTCCTTGACATATGGAGTATTCCGCACCCACATTTCACTATCGTACGATTCTCCCCTCTCCGCCCTCGCTGCCTCATGGCACTGTGCGCAGCTGCGCAGAAGCATTCCACGTAGAATACGCATTGGAAAAGTCTGAGGTCGGGATCATTGCAGGTGCATCGCCGTGGCGTAAGGCTGAGTGCTGAGCTTTGAACTGCGAGTCGGGATGTTCATGGGTCCAAGGAAGAACAGCACTTATTGGTATATCGGCCGATCAATTGTCGACTCGCAATGTCTCGCAAGCTGCCATCCCAATGGACCGATTCCCAAGTGGGACATCGAAGATTTCCCTACCTTCAGTATTAATACATGCATACCGCCGCATTACCCCATCCATCGGGAATCGTACCAGCTTGAAGCGTGTTGTTTTTCCCGGGCCAACGATGAGCACGGGCAGAGAAGAGATAAACCCTTGAATCGTGCGCATTGCTGTGCGCGTCGTGTGCAGTTGGATAGTTGGTTACAATCGCACTAAATCGAGGCTTTCCTGCTTCGCCGAGGCTGTGATCAGTTTCTCATCAATTTGACTAAGTGTCATCGATGCGCGTGCGCTGATCTGTCAGCACAGACCTCCCATTGCTAGTCCAAATCAAATGGTCATGACCGCACCGTCCAGACCATGTGTGCCATATCCTCACCACACGGCAAAGGTAAACTCCGCCATGGTATCGCAGATGGAAATGCCTGTCCAAGTCTCCCCGAACAAAATTTTCTTGTATTCATTTGCCCCTATTCTGGGATTCACTTCTCAAAAATAGTGCAAGATAGTCCCGCGGATCAGCTGCACAGCGCCTTCTTTAGAATCGGGCATTGACTGGCTGATATCGATCATATTCATATTGAGAAGATAGGAAATATAAATGTAACAAGTGGTACCTCGTAACGTACATGCGCCGGTGATTAGTGTTACAGAATAAATCAATCAGAAAAATCCGAAGCTGCGGCGCTTGGCGTTCTTAGAGCGGGGGCTCGAGGCTTTGCCTGTGCCCCATGACATATTGTCATCCTCGAGCAACTCTGCCTGATTCTTTTTGAAAAAAATTTGAACTCATTGAGCCACCCCCCAATAATGCACTACTCACACGTCCAATATCACTGGAAGGTGTTGACGCCCATGGTGATATTGGTGATGATGACTGGATGTTCTACAGGATGGTCAAAACAAAGCTTGAGAAGTTGGCGGAGATGGACTCACCAGTGCACAAGCAATGTCCAGTGGGGAAAGATGGCCATTGACCGAGACAGAGCTCGATTTAGCACCCTGGAAATCGATGGCATTCGATTGGAAGGAACAACTTGCATGATTCCATCGACGCTTACCTTGTTGCTGCTGATGGAGAGTCTCTTGAGGGAAGACAGAGGGGACATTGTGTGTGGCTAAAGAGGAGGATATTCTTTCGTTTGAATGACGCAGACAGTTGGAAAGACGGGGGGTGGATGCTTTTCGAAGAGCAAGTACATGCGTCTTTTATAACTTAGGGATCGGGTTCCGGATGAAGGGACTCGGATGCGGCCCGGATCTCAAGATCTCAAGGCCGACAAAACTGCGAAGATGTCGCCGTGACACTCGGAAATTCTTTGATGTGACCAGTATAGTTCTTCATGGAACGGAGCCATTCCGCGGCCGGGCTCAACTTGAAGCGCTCACAACCGAACCTCGGACAGACTCTTTCACTGTATGCCAGGTTTGCACTAGTAGTAACGTAGTTAACAAATCATTTGTCAGAGAACCTGTATTCTAGCTCGTCGGAGCATAAATTGCGGCTACGACTCTCCAGTAGCCCAAGAGCAACTGACGAGTCCTCCTGGTCTACTGCGATGAGAGTCGATCACACCCATGCGACATTCGTGCCTCTCACTGCCAGCCGGCGAGCAGAGATCACCAAATGCGAGTCATCTATTGGCCATGTGACACTCGGTAGCTTCTATGCTTATTGATGCGACGTTACTGAAAGCATTCTTTTCTGGAAAACCGAGAAATGCCGCAGTAGCTTCCATACCGATAGGTTATGCATTTGGACACCGGGCCCGGGTCCTGATTGAATACGTCTTTTATTCTGTCGCATGCAGTCCAATTGAATCCATCAAACCAACCTATAAGGCAGTAAGTGCTCCATCCATGATCTCAAAAGCAGCTCCGAGCAGCAGTTATTTTTTTATTGGTGAGATAGTTATACCACTTCCGGCCTACATAAAGAACGAAGTCCTGTCACTGACGGCCCTGTCAGACGGGGTGTGGGGTAGGACCTGCATAGGAACTGCACTGCTCCCTGCGCAACATTCCCTTGACTTGGCGTCTTAATTATTTGTGTTCAAGTCTGCAGGCGGTTCAATGATTGCCAAACGTTCTCTGCCGGGCTGCCGCCTTGGCTCGGTCCCTGTTAGACCAGGACCGCATGACATTAAATTGTGTCGCGATTACAATCCTCCCAGTACCATTTCGACCTGACAGATGATCACAAAATTCTGTCTTGCAAATGACACATGTGTTCTATCGGCTACGAGCAACATGACATCCGCACCCCGAAGCTTGTCTGTCATGTAGTGATACTGCGAGTTTCAGAGCGCGCCCTTCTTGTTCCAGTTCTTCCCATGCGCCCGTCCCATCATGGTCGTTTCGACAAGTCATCCTGGGCCGATCACCAGATCTATCACATGCAGGGTGATAATCAGACAAAACCCGCTTTTGCCCAGGTCGTGCCATTGTGCATCATGTTTATCATCACTCCACCAGGGGTAAGAACGTCTCATGTCTGGAAACACGTTATTCAAGTATGTATCACTCTGGAAGTTGTCCGTGTACATGCTGCTGAATGCCTCGGCTACAAATGAATCGACCAGAAACTACGCGACCCATCCCAGGCCGCGCATTTGTGAAAAGGTGAAATTCGAACGCTAATCACGGCTTTTTTTCTTCTCGGAGATGTCAGATGCCTGTGCGAGGAAAATGATGGGCTCCTACGTCATTTCTCCGTTGCTTTGTTTTTTGTGCTGTTTGGTGTCCTTTAGCCTTGTCCTTGGCATGTTCAGTTGTTTCTCCTGATAAATGGGTCGCCACGCACAAACCTTTGGCATGTGTAACTCTTGTTTACCTAGGGTCTTCTTTGTCTTTTCTGTGGCTTTCTCACCAGTTTCTATCGCACTCGCCAAACGTTGGCCAACTTTCTTGTTGACCTGTGGAAGAAAAAGCATCGATGACATCGCGAACTGGTACAAACCATACCTTGTCTGTTACCTCTGATATTTTATCTTTTACGGATTTCGATACCCATGGTGTTGCATGAACGCGGCGACGGGTGTTCGGATCCAACCCAGAGCCGAGACGCAATCCACGTGTGGAGATGGGAATCATTATACGCATGGTGCAAAGAAATCAGTGGTGTCATACACGATGACGTCACGCGGTGGGATACTATACCTTTTGATATGTCATCCATCTTGTCGGCAGATCAGTTCTTGTCCATCCCGATCATGAAACCGGAGACAGGCACCATTTCCGGCATCCTCAAATTTCCACTCGGCCCACCAAAGACATATGTGACCCGATTCTACCCGGCAACCAAGCCACCACGGTCACAATGAATAACTAGGATGGTTCAAGAGACTGCTTCTAATGCAAACTCTATGTTTCACAACTTAGCAGAAGAGTGCTGTAACCTGGCGTTCTGCTTGCACAAGTCACGAAGTCCTAAGGGAATTTGAAAATGGAATGACACTGGTGAGGCGGGCTCTGGGCGGGACATTATCGCGAATGAACGGGAAGCAACCCTTCAGAGAGGCTGTGTGATGACATAATCATTGTGCTCACGTTGTTGGACTCATCTCATCGTTGTATGTATTACTGGTCACCGCATTGAGCAACTATATCCTCACCTTCTTTCTCTTGGACACGCTTTGGATTGGAACGCAGGTACACAATAGACGCAGCGAAATGAAGGGATTTACTAAAGCTATCAAGCGGTGAGTAATCTTACGGCTTCAAGCAGACGTACTTGAGATCGCCGCAGTAGATCTCGTACCTTGCTTTTGTTCAGAAACTCATGCTCCTGCACACAGTACTCCTCACCTCGTCACGTCAAAAACCGGTTTTTCGAAGAGTTAGTCAGAGATAATTTCTGACTGCTTCGAATGATTCATGCTGTTCACAGAATCCTCCGATCCCGAATTTGACGACTACAACGCTCATTTCTCCACGCTAGAGCAGTCCACAGAGAAATTGTTAAAGGAGACAAAGGTCTACGCTGATGCAGTCACAGGTATGCAAACTCCACTGACGTTCCTGTCTAACATCGATGTGGACCTTTCATTTCAAAGCTCTGCTAAACGGTGCCAATGGTTTCGCAAACCACTTCAACTTTTTCTATTCCCCATTTTCCGGAGAACTCAGCCTAGCAAGCAAATACCCCGGTGCTGCCGCTACGATTTCCAATACTCCTGCTTATGCCGAGCATTTGGATGAACTTCGTTCTGCTATAGCACCCGAGCTTGAACTCATCGAGAGTCGTGTGGTTGGTCCCGTCAAGGAGTTCCAGGGTGTCTTGAAAGTCATCAGAAAGACGATCACGAAGCGTGACCACAAGTTGGTTGATTATGATCGATTCAATAACTCGTTAACCAAGCTCCGAGACAAGAAGGAGAAGAGTTTGAGTGACGAGAAGAACTTGTTCAAGGTTCGTTAAGCAGCTCCTTTGGGCCTTTTTTTTTCTAACCGGCGTCCTTAGCTTGAACAAGACTTCGAGATCGCGACAAATGAGTACGATTACATCAACAACATGCTGAAGCAAGATCTGCCTCGATTCATGCAGCTTGCAACTCAGTTCATCAACCCTTTATTCCACTCGTTTTATTATATGCAGTGCGTCCGTTTCTTGGTGATCTACAGCATCCTTAGTGAAATATTCCACGAGGCTCAATATTTATTACCTTTTCCTTGAGAAGATGAATTCCTTCGCGGAGGGCAGGTACAATGTCACCAACTGTCCAGCCTCGCAGATCCAGTCCGATTATGAAAACAATCGCACGGATGCTTGGAGCCAAATCGAGGATCTCGGCATCACGAAGCGAATCATATCCACATGTATGTGGATTATAGCTTACATTCCCGATCGTATCCACTGGTTCCGCTGACTGGTTCATACAGCCAAGCTCGTTCAAGCAAGGCGTGCGGAAGGTGGTGTCAGTGCACCTATAGGACGCACCCAAAGTACGACAACCACGTCAAGCACTGCAAGTTTTGGCTCGCGTTCTATGCCACCGCCTGCGTACAGCGGTGGTCCGTCGTTTGTGAAGAAGGCACCACCACCGCCACCCAGCCAGCCAGTCGCACCACCGCCTCCCTATTCTGCGAATACCGGGAACGGTGCTGGTTCTACTGTTGCTGCGACGAAACGGCCGCCACCACCACCACCAATCAAACCGAAACCGAAACCTGAACCTTTGGTTGAGTACGTTACAGCGCTCTATGATTTCGATGCACAGGTACGTCGCAGTCCTTTCTGGGTACTCCTATTGGAACAACCGCATCATTCAGGCCGAGGGCGATTTGTCGTTCAAGACAGGTGATCGGATCGAGATTGTGAAGAAGACAGAGAATCAGGAGGAATGGTGGACTGGCCGCCTGAACGGAATGGAGGGAGTCTTCCCTGGTAACTACGTGCAATGTTAGGTACGGATACACGAATATTCGATATTTGGTCTCGAGAGGTGTTGTTGCAAGTTATTATACACTGGATCACAAATACCTCCTAAATATCGGAACCGACCCCGTCCGGCCTTAACTCATACGTTCAACACCTATATCAATCATAGTCCTTTCCCTGTCCAGATCGTATCATTGTTTCTCGCAATGCCTATCAATCAACCTTCCAATCAAATAAAGTGAGTGTTCCACGTTTCTCAGCACAACAGGCTCACATCTTTCTCCAAGGCTGACAAACGTCTCCATCGTTCGTCTGAGAAAGGGCGGGAAACGTTTTGAGGTATGCGATGATCCGACCAATGTTAAGCAAGCTTGTGCCTATACTCAAATCGTAGATTGCGTGCTACAAGAACAAAGTACAAGAATGGCGAAACGGCGTGTCAGTCTCCGTCTAATCCTTTCAACGACGCTATCTCATCGTGTATTTGAAGCGAAACCGATTTAGATGACGTCCTCCAAATATCAAACGTATTTACCAACGTCTCCAAAGGCGAATTGGCCAAATCGAATGACCTTCAAAAGGCGTTTGGAACGTCGTCCGTGGATGAAGTCGTGAAAGAGGTTCGTTTTCTGTCTCTTTCGTCATGTTTTTGCACGTCAAATCGTTTTAGATACTGAAAAAGGGCGAGCTCCAAGTCGGCGAGAAGGAACGCGAACACGATCTTGCTTCTTTGCGCAAAGAAATTGCAACCCTTGTTGCAGAGAAATGTGTCGATCCCACGACGCAACGGCCATACCCTACTGGCATCATCGAGAAGGCGATGGCAGAGGCAGGGGTGAGCGTCAAAACGGGCAAGAATGCCAAAAGTCAGGTAGGTGGTTTGTTGTGTAGTCGTTGATCCGAGTCGACCCGGGAGTAGGTTTCCGAAACTTTGCGGCTCATTCAATCTGGGTCGAAGCTTCCCATTCAACGTGCACGCATGCGTGTCCGTGTTGTGGTCCCCGCTGAAGATGGGGAAGGGTTGGAGGAGCGGATTAAGTCAACGGCGGAGCAAGTCGAGCGAGAAGACAAGGCAGAGATGTGGGAATATGTGAGCTGGCCATGATTTCCGTGTACACATACAACTGACGAGGATGTCGTCAGGTGATGCTGATTGATCCTCCTCAATTCAAGACATTGAGCGATCTACTGCAAAAGGAATGCAAAGGAAGAGGACGACTCGAAACGCTCACATTCGCTGCAACAGCAGATAATAATTAGACTTTAACACTTTCTTGCTTCTAACCAGCGGGTACACAGTACATATTGACCCGCCATCCCTTGTCCTTTTTGGTTTCTTGGTGTGCAATCTCTAAATCATCTATTTTTAAGTAGATCTTGTTACACGATACAGCCAACTTTATTTTCATCCAATCCGCCTGTCGGGGGAATTGTCACAATTAATTTAGTTCCGTTGTAGTGCAGCCAGCGTGATTTCCAATTGATCTTCCACTAAGCTGACCGAGACCCTAGCAAATTGATTAGGATCAACCGAAAAGCATCGGAGGTTAGTGTGAGGCAACGCACCCTTCTAGGTCTCGTACAATATAATCAAGATTGCCATCTGCCTCCTTCAAGAGTGTCTGAGATTCATGAGAAGTACATACGGCAAGTGTTCGAGCACCAGCAGCACGTCCTGCTTTGAGTCCTGAAGGAGCATCTTCAATCACCAGACCTGATTCGTGTCGGGATCAGGAAGGATGGTCAGCGAGTTCGGAATGGTATGATAACCCACATCTCTCGGGAGGTATACCGAGCGTAGCCGCACCCACAATATATGGGCCAGGTTTTGGTTTGCCTTCGGTGACGTCGTTCGCTGTCACATAACCTTTGTGCGGTATCGGAAGCGAGCACTTGGGAATAGCAAGGCTTGCGTAGTATCTGGACGCTGACAGGGCGGTCATTACCGAGCTATACAAAAGACAATGTCAAGGTAGGTACATGACGTGACGATGGTCCATTTATCCGGTGCTATATTATTGAGCTAGGTTCGAATGGTGAGCGTTGGTTGTATATTGACAGCGAGTTTAAAGGTTACCTCGTGAAGTAGTTTCTGTGCACCATTGAGGATTCGAGGTCCTAGACCGCCCCTCTGGTTGGCGACCAACAGTTCGAAACGCATGATCTCTTTCTATGATGCCGGACTTGTACCTTTGCCCATCGATCGGCGGGTCAACTCACCTTGAGCTCTTCCTCGCCCGTGATTCGGCAGTGCTCTCGCAAGGTGTCGGCCAGTCTCCTTCCGTGAGTTAAGTGAGCAATGTTGCTGGGGAGATGGGTATACTGCTTGCGGAATTCATCCCAGGTATCGTTAACGCCAGGAGTAGAGTCGATGAGAGTGCTACAAAGAACGGTATCAGAAAGCGAAAAACCTGAAAGGTAGTCCTTGCCCATCCAGATCGAAGAGGATCTGTACGGAAACAGTGAAACATCGTCAAGGGAATAATAAGTATGTGCTCCGTACTGCGTCCACTTGGAGTCTCATTTCTTGTTCCATGATTGAGGGACGAATTCAAGTCGGAACTGTATGAATTGATCGTGACCATGTTGCCAGAAATGGAAAGCGTTGCGGTTCACTACTGTTGTGTAAATACTTGTAGCCCTCTTCAATTCTTATTGTTGACCCGTTTTCGGTCTTCAAAAGACCAGACAGTATAAGAACACGGCAGTCATGGTAGGTCTCCTCATCCTGTTTCTTTGACATCCCTTTCACCTTCGTGGTTTCCAAGGCATTGACTGCCACCCACAGACTGTCCTTTTAACGTACCCATCCTACATCGAAAACTATGAGGTTCACCACGATCTCTACATTGTTCCTCTGTTCTCTGGCTGCAGCCCGCCCCAGCCTCAAACAGCGTCGGTCAAGTGGTTACGATCTAGAGTAAGCTCAGTCTCATCTGCGGCCATGCCTAATTCTGAATCTGTTCTGACCCGGTGACCATCGTAGTAAAGTAACTATTATACCCGGTACAATGTCGCCACCCATCGCGATACCAACCACCTCGCCTGGGGCGAGTTCGACCAACTCCAGCAGTGCCCAAACTTCCTTGACCCTCGTATCTTCTGTGATCGCCATAAACTTCTCACGAGACGGTCTGAAGACGAACACTTCAGAGGCTAATGAGACTGCTTCCCTTACGTCCACTAACAACTTCATCAACTGGTGTGCCACGCTCCCCGACCTTCCCATCACCAATGGCCGGCAGCTCAAGAATGGTTCTTGTAACCCTGCTCCGATGGGAGCGATTCCTTCCACCTTGAACATGCCCAGCGCCAAGTTTGTCACGCCCCTCAACCTCGCTGTCGTGCAACCGAACACCACCTTTCAAATCACGTTGGCCGTCAGGAACTTTGCGGCGGGTTACTTCGTTAACCCAAACACAAACTACGTTGCAGCACCTCAGCAGCTGGACGCAACCAATGGTCTTATTGAGGGGCATGTGCACATCGTTATTGAGGCTATCGACTCGTTCTACCAGACCAGACCCACAGATCCAACCAAGTTCGCATTTTTTGCGGCGCTGAACAGTAAAGCCGATACCAATAACTATCTGCATGCCAATGTCACCGGTGGCCTTCCCGTTGGCACGTACAAGATGTCAACTATGATCGCCGCGATGAACCACCAGCCTGTCCTTCTTCCTGTTGCCGAGCGTGGTGTCTCGGATGATACGATCTATGTGAGTCGGGATTTAGGTGTTATTTGCACGAAGGTGACCTGACGTATTACATTTCTAGTTTACTGTCATGGCCACAGGCCCGAGTACGAATACCACAACGGCATCTCCCTCCCACACTCCTCGACCTTCTCAACCACCCACCACTTCTTCCACCACCCCTCCTAGCACCCCAATAACCACGCCGACACCCAGCGCAGGAAACGTTACCTACGCGTGCTAGCTTTCGACGCCAGCGCAACGCTACGCCGTCCTTTATCAATATATATAGCTGTTAATCGGAGAACTCGTTGACCGACTACTTCAGTAATCTACCATTGACATCATTTTTACGGGTGCACATACATTTGTATTGATATACTCATTTGTAACAGTTGGTCGCATGTAGTGGTTTGCTTTCTGTTTGGGCTACGAGGATACACATTTTCCCGATGTGTAGATGGCATGATCGACGCAAAGACTCCCTTGACTTTCTCCGTTGATCATCATGTCCGCCCCGAGGAGCACTATGATCATCAAAGTCCCCGCGACTTCTGCCAACATCGGACCAGGCTTCGATGTCGTAGGACTCTCTCTCTCACTACATCTGACGCTCACTGTCAAATTCGGACCTCCCTCAACCGACCAAGTTAAAATCACCTACTCCGGAGAAGGAGCCGAAGAAGTCCCGCTCGATCCCTATCGAAACCTGTTGACCCGCGTCGCGCTCTACGTCCTCCGCTGCAACGACCACCGCTCGTTTCCCCGAGACCTCGTCAGCATCCACGTGCACAACCAGATACCTTTTGGCCGCGGGCTCGGCTCCTCAGGTGCAGCCGTCATCGCTGGCGTCCTTCTCGGGAATACGCTTGGACAACTCGGTCTGTCGCGCGAACGGATACTCGACTATGCGCTCATGGTCGAGCGGCATCCAGACAACGTGACTGCCGCGCTCGTCGGTGGCTTTATTGGGTCGTACCTTCGAGAGCTCGATCCCGTCGCGAGCGAGGCGGCCCAGGTACCACTCTCGGAAGTCTTACCAGAGTACCCTCCCGATGCGGGAGAGGACTGGGGATTATCGCCACCCGTCCCTCCGTTCGATATCGGTCACTTTGTTCGTTTCGGGTGGTGCGCTGCCATCAAAGCTGTCGCGATCATTCCTCGATTTGAGCTGAGTACCGCCAAGGCGAGAGATGCATTGCCTACGGAGTACTCTCGGAAAGACCTCGTGCGTGGGCTCACAAGGCCTGTCTTACTTTGAATCGGCTGATGAGCAGCTTAGGTTTTCAACATGCAACGCCTCGCTGTGTTGACCACCGCCCTCGGACAATCACCTCCCGATCCCGAGCTTATCTACGAGGCGATGAAGGATCGTGTCCATCAACCGTATCGAAAGCGGCTCGTATGTTTTTGTCGTGTTACGCGTTAGCGGGTCGATTTAATATCATGCACAGATTCCTGGCTTGCCAGAAGTGACATCATCACTTACCCCACAATCTCATCCTGGCCTTCTTGGCATCTGCCTCTCAGGTGCGGGGCCAACGATCCTGGCTCTTGCAACGAAGAACTTCGAGACCATTGCAGAAGGGGCTCGTGCGATATTTGCAAAAGAGAACATACAAGTGGATTGGACATTACTGGAAATCGCTGGTGGAAGTGAGTGCTACCCAGCAGAAGTGAACTAGTTAGATCTAGAGGAATGTAGAAAAAAATGGTCATTACGGGTCATACTGTATTATGACATGTAGGCGTCGTAGGTATATACTTCGGGGTATCCTAAAATCCTTCTAGCCCCTTGCGTTGAGACAAACAGCTCTCATCGCGACGAGGGATATCGAATCGTCATCAAATGGTAGGTCAACGGTGAACATCACATCACTGCGGTCACTGTTCAAGTAGACCGGTAGTGTCACCAGCTTGCTTTGGTCAACGGCGTCCTCGTCTTCTTGCACCCAACGGATCTGAGACGCATTCAGGTGAACTGCCTCACCATCGTTGAGCACAAGCTTCTCAGCGTCTGCATCCCATGCAGCTCCCTCCAGCGTCAAACCTAAACCATCACAATTAGAAGAGAGCCGAGACAAAACATTTTCTAGCACTCACCGTCTACGATGAAGGCTCCCGGGTTGCTCATTTGACCAATGTCCAGTCGCAAGCTCAGAGTCTCCAGGCTCCAGCGCTTGTGGTGGGCCACGGTCTGCCGAGTGGCCGTGACGTACGCCTCCGGGAAGAACAGTCCTCCGAGCCAGACTTCGACGTTAGATAAGGACTGTTGCATTGTCGTAATGCCATCCAATTGAGCGAGGCGACGAGCAAGATCCGGAATCCACTCCGAGACTGACATGGCCTTGGGAACCTTGTATCGTCTCCAATGTGTTGGAATAGTACCTAGCTCATTTCATCAGTTTGGTTCCAATTAAGATAGTGTCGAATTCACCTTTGGTCAGGGAGCTCATCAAAGCACGGAGGTGATTAGTCTGTTTCAGTTCACCCCCGCAAACTTTGACGACGTCGGCGAGGTCCCTGCGGACCTGGTCGAGTAACTTGCGTCCAATAGTGCCCTCTCGGAAGAATAGGCGGTGGAGCGGATCTGGGTTGTCACTGGATTGTTTAGACAACGTGTTCAGGGACTACACAGACACGTCGGTCAGCAAGTTGGTTTATACGAGCAATTTAGTCTTACTGATGGCAACTGGGTCAACCATTCGCGACAACGCTCGTGCAGGTTGCGCATCCATGCGGGCTGTTGAGAAGACTGGCTCTTGGAAGGACTACCGGCACTCGGAACTTCATCTTCATCGTCGGCTAGGGTTCTCATCTTCCGTAGCTTGCCAAGAAGCTCGTTACCTATGACGAGTGAACTTGGGTGCGTCGAGCAAACTTCAACTCAACTCACCCTGAGCAACAGCGATGACTCTTTCTGCAGTGGGAGGCAGTGTCAGCCATGATGGGGGCTCGCGGTCTGGTAATCCTTGCACCCATAATAGGAAGTGCTCGAGTTTAGTGCCATCAGGAGCTTCGAGCACTTGACTGCTATTGATACTGGGGACCAGATTGAAATCCACATTGTAAGCAGCCGGCGTGAACAGTTTGTCGACGAACGTATCGAGGATGCGTTGATCAAAGTCGCTATCGATGCGCCCACCATACACTGATTGTTTGATGAGTGTCCGAAGCGCATCCCATGGGATCGTGGCGGGGTCCACATTTGCCCTCCCCTTGGCGATCGAGTTGAGCCAGGTGTCAATGGTGCTGAACGCAGAAGCCATATCAGAGTCGTTAAAGTCGTACGTTTGGCTCCATCCCAGTGGAACGTATCGCAATCGTTCTTGTACGACGGCATGGAACCATGCGAGGAGGAAATACAAACGGACCTTCTCCGCAGGCCCCTGAGCAAGGCGTTGCGGGGGAATAGATCCCAACGAGTCAAGCAGGTTGGCCTTGATTCCTGGTGGAGGCTCGTTCATGATGATGCGGGACTGTCGAAGGATGTTGACAGGAATGGACGGGTTGGCTTCCATAGTCAAAAAGAGGCGGAAGTTGCGATGGGGATTCAGGGTTTGCAGTTTCTTCTCCAGCTGTCCTAGCCACGAAGGAGCCAAGTGTACGTTCTTCAGGAGGACCCATGTCCCCTGTCTCGATGCTGCAGCGATAGCTTGGTCTGCAAGAGTAAAGCCTTCTTGGGAACCCATGGCGACCGAGGAAGACCGTGCACCGACAGTTTGTATGAGATTCTCAACGCGATAGCTAGCATCGTAACCGGTCACGGACACCAAAGCGAGTGGAGTTGTAGCGGGAACCTCGTTTGCAACCATAGCGCCGAGATCGAGTTCGGACGACAGGTCGTTTTGGAAAATAGTGCGCACGAACAAAGCGGTGGATTGCAAGAGACGATCAGGACGCAAGCACTTGACAATAAGCATCGAACGAAGAGCCTCCACGGCAGCTGCTCAAATGTCAGGACACGAAGAGTTTTATGAGGGGCGGGCACGTACGTGTACATGGCTCCCAAGGTAGTGGTACCATCGTCTCGGGATTCGCGGATTGTAGGAAAGGCACCCAATCTTCGGAACGCTCCAGAACGTTGTTGAGAACAGGTTTGAAAAGACTTTGCTTCGCATAATCCTCGAGGTGCATCATCTGGTCTGCAGAGAGTATGGAAGACACCGGATGTTCGCTCAAAGAGGCGTTAGGCTTTCCAACAACCCCCTGGCCACTTTCGAGCAAGAACTCGAGTTCGTCGGTGATATCTTCAACACCTCGTAGCTTCACTTGCGCCAAAAGCACGGCAAGCACAACGTGATCGCGATGTAGTAACGCTCTCGAAGTTCGCTTGTACACGACCAGAAAGAGGTCATTCAGTAGAATCTCCCGTCGTTTATTGTAATCAGTAACGTTCTTCAAGTTGGGATTGTGGTGGAGCACGTAGTCGAAGATGTCAAGGAAGAATCGAAGAGAGAACTGGTAAAAGTGATTGACGAGGTTGAGTTGTTCGAGAATGAAGAACACCGAACTGCAGGCTTGTGCCAACGGGAGGTATTCGGCCGTCACTTGTTCGACTTCCTTCATGACGATGTCAGTCTCTTCCACCTTGCGTGTGATCTCTGCAGCTTCCCGTTTCAATGTTTCTAAAGTGCCGATGACTTTGTCGTCGTCGAGGATGTTTCCGCTCGACTCGTTGAGAGCTTGCAGAAGCAACTTCTCCAGTGTGCGGAGGCGAAGGCGGAATTCGCCTTGAGCTTTCATGAGGTCCGTTCTCTTGCGTTCAGTGTCCGGCCGTTCTACCTTGAGCACTTGATCCAATGACTGACTTTGGAGACTGCTGCGCGTCATGGTAAAGTTGACGAACGTCACTCGACTGCAGATGTCGGGGGAGAATTCGACTGAGGGGTCCCGGGTCGAGAGGAACATTGTGAATGCTGGCGAGAAGTCGATATCTTGGTTACCAATGCGAATGAGAACACGACCACCCGTCCTGCGAATTTCCCTGTTCAACACGGCATTCAAGATGGGATCCAAATGCTCGACATCTTGGATGAGAACGGGGTTACCGAACCGCAGGGCACTCTCCAACACTTTGAGGAACGCTTCGTCAAGAAAGCTCGTGACTGTAATTTTGCGTTCTTTGTATTCGTTGAGCAGGAAGGTGGTTGCTTGACCGGTAGGATCGATGATCAATGGGTACCGGTTGAATCGTTTGAGCATGATCGCATTCTCAGTGGTCAGGTTGTCAGCTGGAAGCGACTTGGATTGCCAGCTCAAGCGATCATCCGCAGTTGATAGGTACTCCGTCAAGGAGAGTTCCGGCTTAAACTTGATGTTGGCTTCGAGAAGGTGGTTCGACCAGTCCTGCCACATCACCTCTCGGTAATGTTGGTCGAAGAAGCCACCGTATGCAAGGAATGCGGCAGACACCAACACGTCGCCGACGATGGTGCTCATTTCGGCGTCAAAGGTACGACTTCCAGACTCCCATCGTCCCTTTTCCGAGGACAAGCTTTCGAGCAGTTTCATGCTACGATCGACCTTGCTCTGCACGCGCTCCATCTCCGATTTAATAGCTTGCGTTTCCGAAATGAGCAGTGCGTATTCTTCCTTGTACTTGGCAATCTTCGCCTCTAGTTCAGCGACGATAGTGATAATTTGAGCGGCTTGCTTCTTCGTGGTCTCCGCTTGCGTCTCGAGAGATTGCACCTCGTTGCGCAGAGGCTCAACCTTGTCAAGAATCTCAGAAAAGCGAACTTGCGCAAGGACCCATTTGACGAGAGGACCACAGGCTTTACTGGCGCGCTGGACGGTCTCAAAGTTGAACGACGGCCGGCTCAGGAAATCCTTCTTCATGAGCTCGCGGAGGGCCTTGGTCATTTGGTTGTTGGTGTCAAAGTTGACAATCCGCTGGATGAAGTCATCCCGACGAATGATACCCTGGACCGTACGCCAGGTGTCGATCTTGTGACCGAGAATCGTGCAGACGGACTCCATGGCGAGTTTGACGGCTTCCGGCGGATTGGCCATCGTTCTGACTTCTTGCAAGTGTTGCCTCTTGATGTTACTGACAGCAGACTGGGCTTCCAACACAGCAGGCTCTGCGTCTGCGAGGTCAGCCATGACGACGGCACGACGTTGTGCAATGTTCTTGTCTTGCTCCACCAAGGCAGCCTGGATTTCGATAGATGCCGCCTTCTTTTGCTCGGCCTCCTGCTGGTCCGCAACCATGCGTTTCAGCTTTTCGTTCGCTTCTGCGTTCTTGGCTTGAAGTTGGGAACGCTTTGTAGCAAGACTTTTGCGAAGCTCCTCGACCTGGGTCACCGTATCCTTGAGTTTGTCGAGCCCAACGTGTAGGTGACGTTGCTGTTCCTCGAGCTCGTCACGCTTCTCATTGTAAAGCCTGACATAGTGGTTGATGCTGAAGAACACCGATCAGGTCAACGGTTAAATGCCTACAGAGACAGAAGACTTACAAGTCGAGGTAGTGTCGGGGAGTGACATAATTATAACGACCTTGGCGACGACTGATGCGCTGATTGATCTGGTGCATCGACACATGCACGTAAACAAGCGCATTCACGACAGCAGTGCGATGAAGGGGAGGCATGGAAAGCTCGCGAAAGGCGATAGGAAAGTGAACAGGCGGGGAATAAGAAGCCAAGTCCAAGTCCAACGTATGCGTGAATTCCATACCAACTTGGTAGAACGCCTGGTCTGACCAGTCACCGAACCAGTCAAGAACACAGCGGTTGAACAAGGCGGGCGACGTAGCAGCACGAGACGCAAGACCGTTTTCGGGCGGGTTCATGGTGAAGACGACATGGAGGTTCTTTGCGACCTGTTGGGTAAACCAGCGATACAGTTCCTCGTGCGAGTCAAGCATGAGTCCATCCCTTTGCGACCCTTCCTTGCACGCCGTCATCAACGCGGCATGTTCGTCACCCTCGAAGAGACCTGGCACCTCGGCGTTTGCAAGAAGCGTGTTCATGCGCTCTAGGAAACCGGAGTCGAGCACATTGGACTCATCCATGATGAAGCATATCTTCTCGCCCTTGCAACCAGCGCGCCTGAGTACGGTACGAAGATCATCGTCAAAGTCGTCGCCAGTATACTTGTTCGAAACCTTGATCTGGAAGATGCTCAAGCCATTCAGCCAAGCAACGAAACGAGAGAGCGTCGTCTAGCAGGATCATCAGTATCGTGGTACAAGCTATGTCAAATCTCGTTTCTTACCTTGCCGCTGCCGCTAACACCAATCAATAGTAAGTGACCCTGGACTTGGCGGAAGACACGGTCGATCCGAAGGACGTGATCGAGCACGTCGTTGAAAAGCACAAGAGGCACATCTAATTCTTCTTCATAAAAGACGCGCAAACGAGCCTTGGTATACTCGCGAAGAACTTCTCTGTCCACGGGGACGTAATCCTTCGAGAGCCAATTAGAGAACAAAATGGGTCGGTTTAAGGCTTCGTCGCGATTGATGGTGGGGAAATGTTCCATGGCAGCAAGGTCAATGTGCTCGTCAGTCCATTGTTTTTCTTCCTCGGTGACGAGACGGTCTTGGAAAAGACGTAATGCTTCGTGAGCCCAGACGCGCACCAAGCCCTCGACAGATAGGATTTCCAAAGGACGGATGGCCTCGTAGATGCCCCGCACCCATCTCGTGAGCTCACGAGGACTGTAGACGTAGTGGGCCTGGATATCAGAGGTGAATCGTTTCTGCGAAGCAAGGTAGAAGGAGACCATAGCATCCGTAAGGGGTTCGGCGTACGCGCGCAGCACTGGGACGACCTTGAGCAGAGCGCGGTTATATGTACCATAAATCTGCTTGAGCGAGACCTCTCCCGGGTAGTCGACCATGATGAGCGGTGCATGACGGAGGAAACGGTGACTGAGAGGAACACGACCAGGATCGGTCGGCGGGTTACATGCACCCACGAATTGAATACGTTCGAGTTTAACCCATGACATATCGCTTGCACGCCAATATCCACCGCATTCGACTAATTGACGCAAGAACGAGATGACGCGCTGAGTGCCGTACTTGTCTTGAGCAGGCAGGTTGATTTCATCACAGAACACCACCAGCCAGCGTCCAATCTGAACTGGCGCGAGGATGACGCCGTTGGGGGTCTTTCTGTACTCGCAGTATTGCTCGAACGTCTTGAGGATAAGCTCTGGGGTAGTGGCACTGGAGAAGTTAAGGCCGACGACTTCCATGTCGGGAAGCTTGCGTAGCGCGCTGAAAAGCGTCATGGTCTTGCCTGAACCCGGAGGTCCACACAACATGAGAGGTTTGTGTTCGGAGAGCCATGAATATAGGACTTCCTCATGGCGCACGGTATCCATAGTCGGCACGACGACATCCGCCGCTGTAACGGAGTGCGCGTCGATTTCGATCGAAGGCACCTTAGACTGCCAAGCGATCCATTCCCCGGTAGCGATCTGCACATCAAAGTCAATAAGGGACGCATCAGCAGCCATCGGCGGTAGGTGAATGCCAGTCTGTTTCCGTAGAAACTCGCCCATCTCGGCACGCAAATCCAGTTTGGCATCACCAGAAAACGCCCAAATGATGTTGACAAGCAGGCGCTTGGTGACGTACTGTTCGACCTTCTCTGGCGGAAGTGGGAAATCTGAGTGTTGGATGTTGTATTCGATGATATTACGCGCGGTCTTGTTGAGTAACGAAAAGAGAGTATGCAGTGCACGAGTGGTCGTAAAGTCCATAATATGATCGATAGACTCTGCAAATTCAAGAGCAGAGTTGACTAGCTCTCCATCCGCAAAGTAGTGCTCGAGGATGCCAGCGATTTGAATCTGAGTGGCAAGATGAGCGGAACCCGAAGTTTCAGCGCCGAGGATGTCAGCACGACGACCTGGTATATCGGCAGCATCTTCGTCGTCCGCGTCCAAGGGCACAGATGAAAGCGTGTTGAGGTAGTGACGGTAAATCATTGAGGGTTCAATGACATCTTCGCTGAACCAAATCATACCACAGCGACTGACGGTAGCGGGAGTCGCATAACGCAGGTGCTCGACCTCGAACATGATGCGGACGTTGGGTGGCAGGTTCAGGCGCTCGCCATTGGGGAGCGTGAGTAGCTTGTTGTCATCGAGAACACTGAAGATCGGTGAGCTGACAATTCCAGCATCGAGCGAATAAACCGACCTATTCAAGTTCTCGACCCACTCCGGATCGACGTCACCATCGAATATAATCCAGTGCCTCTTGGAACTCTCGCCACGCACGTCATCCACGATCTTGCGCAAGATATGCGTGAACAGACCATCATTCCACTCGCGCGTCGTTGGGTCAAGGGTGCCATACAGCGCGTCCTTGTGGATTGCTTTGGGATCAATCACATACGGAACTCCTTCGGTACCATCGAGTCTTTCCAACGCCGAGAGGAGGATTTGCCATGCGTTTGTCTTGCCAGTTCCCGAGGGGCCGACCATCATGAGACCATGCTGGATCTTCTGTATTTGGTACAGCTGGAGAATCTTGGCAATCCACCGCTCGCCGTCCACCAGACGTCGTTCGGCACAAACCTTCAAGATTTGCTCTCGGAGCGCCTCCAGGTCGACGGGAACATAGTCCGTGCCAGGGAAGACATCCGCAAGCAAGCTGGAAACAATTCGATATTGAGCACGTGGCTCCTCTACGCCGTCGTCACCCTCACCTAGTAAGTAAAGGCACATCGTCTGCAACCAACTTCGGCACGATCGTCTCTGTGACACTCTGGATGACAATGATCTGTTCGGAAACGGCATCTGAGAGCCCGTTAACACTATCCGACTCCTCCAACTTGGCATTCTGCAGGCGTTCACGCTTGAGGATACCTGCGCTGGCAAGCACAGCCTTGAGTGCACGTAGACCAAAGTCATAATGGGGTTGAGGAGACAGCTGCTCGTCGCAAAGGTTAAAGAAGGGCACGATCTTGGACGCAAGGGATTCAGCTGTTCGGAAACCTTGGGAGAAGAGCATCACTTGGGCGATGAGCTCGCGATCGGGCCGTGTCATTGCCATCCTGTGGGGTTGGTCAGAGCGGTTGTGTGCACGGCAAGTAATGGACGCACGGTCGGAAGAGCTTGGTCAAGTTGGGTGGCAAAGTCGACCGTCCGGCATAGTTGGGGTTAGTGGTAATGAAGATACCTAGTCTCTATGCTTAGTTATGGTTACAGCAGCGTCATAGATGAATATACCGATATTCTTGTTAATTTTCAGACTCTTTCCAACGAGCTCGATCTCGGTATTCGGGTTCTTGGCAAGAGAGGCGAGACCCTGTTGGATACTTTGTACCTGTTGTGAGACGGCACTTAAAATACGCTCTTCCAATCGGTTGAACTCGTCAAAGCACCCCCACGCTCCAACTTGACAGAGACCGACAAAAATGCGACCCATGGCCTGGAAGTCGAACGTCTCGTCACAACAGAACACCAGGACGAACCGACCAAGTTGGACACCAAGCGCCTTGACGGATTCGGTTTTGCCTGGCGTCGATTGTCAGAAAACAGGTCTGCTAAATAGGACTTGACGGAGGTACCTGTGCCAGCTGGACCAAACGGAGAACCACCGAGCTGACTGTCCAAGGCCTGAGTCAATGTAAGGTAAACTCGATCCGTCAACGGGGTTTGCACAAGACGATCTGGAACTCCCAAATACTCCCACCCATAAGGAAATGTTGCGTTCGCCACTCGGATAACTAAACGGTCGAGAGGATTCTCAGCTGATCGCTCCAGGTAGAAACGCATTTGCGAGAGCCACGTGAAAGCCTTGGTGTCAGCAACGCGTTGTTGGATGAGTGTGCGGGTGACGTCTCGTTGGTGGACGAGTTCCGTGATAAGATGTTCACATTTGCGACGGGTGACAGGGCTAAGCTCTCGTAACACGATGTCGGCGAGGAGGTCAAGAGCCTGAGAGATCGTTTCTAGTGGTCCTTCGGGGAGGTTCCCGGATTCCAAAGAACCCTCGACGGACGTGGTCCATGCGACTTGAATGGCTAACGTAACAAGTTGGGCAGGATACTTCTCCATCCAATACATGAGTTGATCCATGCTGATCGGAGATCCTGTGCCGTACAACGATTGGAGTTCGCCGACGGCGTCACAAAGTAAATCGGCCAAGGAAAGCCGCATCAAAGACTCCAGTCGAGCGAGCCAATCGTTGATCTTGGGATAGTCTTTCAACAGGATTGGCTCACTGAAGTGGACTTCCTCCCCCTCTCGTGAAGCCATGCCTTGAATCTGGGTCAAATCGTCGTCCAGCTTGATCGTGGAGATGCCGGCAAACATTTTCTTGAGGTGCTTCATGATGCGCACGATGTCCTTGCTGTTACCGATGATTTCCAGCAAGTCTTCATCTCCAACGAAGTAGAATCGAGGGAATGATGACCGCTCGCGTTCAAGGTATTCACCAAGAGCCTTCTGAATTTTGTTCAAAAGATCAGCGAGACGCTCCAAGCTTTTTTGGATTCCTTGGATATTCATGACGTCGACAACGAATGGTGACTTGTAGACCTTCTTCATGACGGTCAAAAACTCAGCATTGATGTTTTGGAAGCGTGCGCTCTCCACAGGGAGGAGATGTTTGATGTCCGCGCTACCAGAAAAGATGCCCTCCAAGTAGACCCATTGGCGCTGAACGTCGATCCAGACATCTTTCACACAAGTGAGAAGCTCTGTCTGGAGAATATGACAATGCTCATCTTACCAAACAGCACGTGAATTCTGTTCAATTTTTCCTCCCACGAACCAGCCTTGAACAGTGTTAGCGTGGAGACTCGACGTAGAAATTGAAATAATACCTCTTCCTCGAAGACTAGGGCAAGTGGGTGAGCTTGGCTGGATTTCGTTTTCGTGTTTTATTGGCGTACCTTTGTAGTAGGGAGAAAGCTTCATCGCGGTCAACGAGTTCAGATTCTCGCTGCATTGGTTGAAAAGGTCATCCCAGCCTCTGACGCACGACATGAACGACATGATGCAAGCAAAATAAATACGGTCGGTTCACACCTAATGAGCCGACACCTATTTTGGTAGTTAACCAGGTCTAGGGTGTAGTTAGTCCAGGTTTCCTTGACTTGTTTGATGTACTCCTCGAGAGCCATCTGTGCATAACGTGAATATAAAGTTACGACAAAGGTGCGACGCATCCTACCTCTCCCTGAGCTTGAACAATGACTTCTCGTATGACGGATTCGTTCTTCTTCAAATCCATATCGTAAACGTTTCCCAAAGTCATTCTATGTGCACGCTTCAAAGGAAGAAGAAAACGAAAAGGCGAGGTACTTACACGGGAAGACTAATTTGCGAGGGTAACCGCAAGACCTTGAATAACTGCTTCCAATGTCTATCCTTTAATGCCTCGGATTTCAAGTCGGAAATGATCGAGTTGGACTTTAAGAGTCCTCTAAGAACGTCCTGGACGTATTCAAACGCTGCATACTGCCGCATGCGCGTCGGCATGTCCTTGGTCGACGACAACAATCCGTCGATCTGTTGCCTCAACTTCCTTGGTTGCACCGTCGCCCACGATATCTCTCTCAACTCTCCAATCTGGCCCCACACGCCTGAGAGCGCCGTCCAGACGGCCTTGAGATCCTTGAGCTCCTCGAACACGGGTTCCAAGCGCGTGTGACGCGTCAACTCGAGGTCGAGTGCCTCTTTGGCCCTGCAAACGAGGTCGTATTCCTCCTTGACGCGGTTCAGTTTTCCTTCAAAGACGTTGATCGTATTCATGGCGGTATCGGCACGCATGCTGCCCTGTACGGGACGTGTCTGCTCCCATTCTGCGAGAATGTCGTTGATCTTGTTCTCCACGATTTTGTCCTCGGCAACGATCTTGAGCTGGAGACCCGCTGCCAACAAACATCGGGGTAAGCCATGGGAGACGAGACGGGACACGGCCTACCGAGCTGCTCCTGAATGGAATCGTTCTTGCGTTTGAGAATTTCGTTGTATGCGCTCCATTCACCTCTCAGCTGATCGCTGTAAAGCCAGTCCTCGGGGAATTGGTATCGAAAACGTTCGAGTGTCTTTTCGCCATTGGCGCAGAGTTCTATCATGGGGCCCCACGTCTTGGTCTTGCGCTTGAGGTCCTGGACGAACGTGATGAAGGTGACCGCGGCTGCGGTGGAGGAGTTGGAGGGACTGAACACCTATATTTTGACATGCGATGAGCGGGTGGTGGCGCGGGGCATTCTCGACAGACAACGACTCACCTCCATGATGATGAACAAAGTCAAGTCGACGCGTCCCACACTTTTGGTAGTCAAGTGTGGGAACAGATTAGGTAATCACAGCATGTCGGTCCTCGTCGCTGTCGTGCACGTCGTCGACGCCTCCAACGATCAGCCATGTCGGGACGCCAACAACGCGTGATGGTTCAGCCCATCGTACGCAACGATCGTCAATTCACCGTGTTCCGCACTGACGACCCCATCCCAGAATGTCATCTTCAAAAACCTGCAGCAGGTCACGTCGCGCACACTCTCCGCTGCGCTGCTTACTGACGCGATCCACAGCGGTCAAAAGTCGTGATATGGTTGTACGACAACATCGAGATGCGAATCGAAGGGCGCATCATTGTACGTCCGTCCGATTCATCCCCAGATCACTTCCAGCATTGAATCGTCTCTTGCAAAGGCGATGGGTCCATCCCTCCGCACTTTCTCTCTCTTGGCTGCGATTTTCTGCTGTGGTGTGACTTGTTGTGCTCATTCCTTTTTCTCAGGGCTTCGATGAATTCATGAACATCGTCATTGACGAAGCAGCAGAGGTGTATGTCAAGGATGCAAAACCGCGACGAGAACTCGGTACGTTTTCGCGCGTTCTGAACCTGCTGCTGTTGACGTCTCCTCCAGGGCGCATTCTCCTCAAAGGCGATAACATCACTCTCATCCAACAAGTGGCATGATGACTTCGTGTAACGTGATGCTGTACATTTTTGTATACTATACGCTCGATACATCGACGATAAAAATGTGTATCAGTCACAAGTTGTATATGGGGAGCAACCGGGTCAGATTCAACGCCTGCCGACACAGCGGACACTCTGCCTTTTCCCTCCCCCATCCCACGATACAATTCCAGCAAAACAAGTGTCCGCATTCCGTCGCACAACTATCCGTTCTCTCCTCCAAGCAAAGTGTGCATTTTCGACTGGCTCTCGCGCGAGGGGGTATAGCCCCAATGTCCAACACGGTGTTCTCGTCTTCCTCGGCAGGTTTCAGGGGTACATCGTCTGGATTCACGGGCTCGAGCATCGTGCTTACGATTCGATCATCAATAAACATCTCCCGTGTCTCGTCCAGACTGCGTTTTCCGCGCGATTTCCCACTGGTGTCATGGGTACGGGAGCGCAAATAGTGTATGAGCCGGTAGAGGAGACGGATGAAGATGAGGATTCCCAACAGAGAATATGACGGCGGACGAACGTGTGGGTTCTCCGGCATGGACGAAAACTAAAATACCATCAGTATTCACGCCTGGGATAGAAGTAGTGGTGTGCTGACATGCTGGATACCCAGTATCCGCTTGGTCAGGTCATAGTACGTGCCCCGGAGGTAGAACATAGCAAGGTTGGCCTCTGCGGCCACCTCGAGACACGTGGGCAGCACGCGTAGCGTGCTCGCTACCCTGGGTGATAAAGAACTGAGATGGGAACCCCATCTTGCGAGGATGTACGAGGGTAAGGTCGGGAGAAGGACGAGGGCTATCCGCGAAGCCCTGGAAGGCACTTTACCACTAGAAGCGGAATGTTGCCAGATGTCGGTATATTCTTCTCCTAGAGTCTGTACGGCTTCAGACATCGTCAGCGAGCGAAATGACACAAAAGTTTGTGTTGCGAACCTCGACCGACCGTCAAGCCATAGTAGAGTAACCTGAGAACAAGGTCGACCTCCTTGTCCCACCTCAAAAGCAATCTCGTTCCTAGCAGAGGGATGAGGTACGTGGAATGCACGTATGTAAGACACCCACCCAGCCACGAGCGGAGCACGGTGTCGACGTGTTCCTTGAACGACACGACATGAAACAAGTCTCGCTGGTTTGCTCTGACTGTATTTCGGTGAGCCAACGAAACGCGAATGATATCCGCCAAACGCACTGATTTGGGCCTGCCGTGCGATGGGGAAAGAAGGCAAGTAATGGGCCATCACTAACTGAGTTGACCGTCGGAGTCTGGCAAGCACTCTTTCTCGTTGACCACGCTTCATTTGATCATGGCAGCACGAGCACCTCACGTTCAAGAGCCGTCCGTCTGGCAAAAATGTAAGTCATCCTGGCCGTGAAACCACCTGCTTTCTCAGCTCTGACGCGAGACGTCGGAAATGTACAGTAAAGTACGTCTTCCTTGATCCTCGCGACTCAACGCGATCATGTATGTCCACTAGAATGGGTGCCCTCATGGGTGGAGGTGTCGGTCTCACCATTGGCTTTATTTTCGGTTCGTACAGTATCCTCAGGTGAGACTCTTCGCCCACTCATGGCGAGACGCGGCTGAACGAGGACCTGCCATTGAAAAGGAACGGCGCTGGTCCGAGAGGATTTCTAGCTACACTCTCTCAGTACATGCTCAGCAGTGCAGCGACGTTTGGGTTTTTCCTCGCCATCGGCTCCGTAAGCCTCCGCGCTCTAACAGAATTTCATGTTCATCCCTGCGCTACACAGGTCATCCGAAACGATTCACTGCTACCACCACATTTGGAAGCTGCGCGGATGCAGCTCCTACCACCCCTCGTTCGGTCGAGAGCAGAAGGTGCGATGCTGATACGCGCGCGCTGGGAAGCAGAAAAGGCACGGAGAACAGCGGCGACTGCTTGAAGCTCTATGTGTTCCTACTGCTTATCAGATCTAGATACATGTGGCTTGTATAGGTGATCAATGAACAGAATGGGCCATGTGTGTGCAAAAGGACAAGGATACATGTGTGATGTGATATGTCTAGTATGAACACGCACGGCGTGAGATGGGGCCATCGAATCAATCGGTGGATGAATGCATGATTGCGGACACGAAACAAATGCCATGCAGAAGTAGTTGCACCTCTCAATCTCCGGGATGCCGCAGGTATGGTGGTTCGGGATGATAATGTGGGTGCACAGGATGAGCTACGAAGTAAGATCGGGAATGTGAGGAATGGAAGACGGCGATTACTCGCTTGGAGGTTAGCCGATCATGCTGGTGAATCGTTGCCAGAGTTGTTTTAGCCTGCCTGACTTTGGCTTTGGTGCTCTCGAAGCATAGGCGTCTACCAGCGACGCGGCGTAGGATAGATGATATGGACCAGAAATAGGGGGTCGTGGTGGAGTGGGAGGTTTTTTCCACCACTTTGTGAACCAGCGCCTAGCCTTGTGACTCTCCGAGGGAGGCGAAGGGGGCGAACGAAGGGGCGTATTATGATAGACGGCGTTATCGTAGTGAACGGTCGGCGCGTCGACGAACTTGACGGACGGCGGAGAGCGTTTCCTTTTACGACGGGTAGAGACAGTTGTCGTGGCCATGGAGATGCCAGAGTCATGTCGGGTAAGGATCGATTTAATCGGTGGCGCTGAGCGGGTGTGTACGGTGGAACAGGAGCCGATGGAGGATACGCTCTGTCGGGCACGGGACAGGCCGGTGCTATCCGATGGAGACCATCGAGGTCTCGAATAGGGCGAAGAGGGGGGAGAGGAGGGTTCAAGGAGGATGCTCCTGGGACGACCGGAGGGGTCTGGTGTTGGGGGAGTCTGAGCAAAGGTCAGGGATGACATTATTGGAGAGAAGAAAGCGACGGACGAGGACATGTCTGAGACTGTGGGGCATGGCGTGATACTCGTCATGTTCCGGGATGACGTCCTGGCGACGGCGGTCGAGATCAGCGATGGCGCGTATCGTCATCGAAGGACCGTGCTCACAGGGAGATCGGAGAGGGGAATGACTGGGTACTGGACCAACGTGGGGTTGGGTGCTGATCGTACGTTGACGATGGTGTCGGTTTCGAGCCAATCCTTGAAGAGTTGTGCGTCGTCGGAGGGGTGGAGCATGTGGGACGGACGGAGGGAGGAGGAGGAGGGAAGAAAGAAAAGGATGCTTGCAGGCAACGGCGTGTTTTTGACATGTCAAATCTACTCAGACCATAAACGGCGTGTCGACGTGCAGCCCGCTCCAGATGCCCCGCACAGACTCGCTGATGCTCTCCACCGTCCGCCCCTTCTTCAACGGCTTGATCGCGGCCCCAGACGACTCCAGGATCAGCTGCACCTTTCTCTCTATCCCGTTCACCTCCAGTCGCTGCAACGGTATCACCTTGTCGCGTCCGTTCACTGGTCACTTTGTCAGCCGTAAGCGCATGCGAGGGTGGACGCGACCGACCGTAAAAGCCGCGCGCGATGGGCTCGTGGCCGTTGCGCTGCTTGACGACGAACTCCACGTGTGGGTTGTCCCGCGCGACGCGTTCCACGTCTTTGGCGATGAATGTGCGCGTGTTGGTCGAGGACGGACCATGCTGGCAAAATTCGACCACGACCTTGCGGATGGGTGGGATGAAGGCGGCGTGCCCGTTGGCGGGTGCAGAACGCAGCTGGGCCCTCAGTAGTGTGGAGGCCATCGGGGACGACGAGGACGACGGCGTTGGATGATGTTGTCGGAGTGTGAAAGTTACGATCTCCGACTGAAGTGATGGAACGCAGCAACAAATCACGACTCGCCTACAATTTCCGTAAAGTCATGGCCCGCGCAACGCGAAGTTCAGCGACGCAACTCCAGGACAAGCAACAAGACTCACCGCGCACGAAATCAACCTCAAAAAAACGAAAACGCGCAGACAACGACGAGAACACAACTCAGAAACATCGCGTAAAGGAGGAGAACGTCGACATACCAAAACTACAAAACTTGTCTCTCACCGCCGATGTCCCAATCGACCCCTCCGACGCACAACACATCCTCGACATCCTCAACCTGTAAGTACACCATCTCCCCGTTCAACATCCGCCTACTCGCACCACAGCATCGACTCTCAGGAATTGCTCGACCGCGTCTTTCCTCTCTCTCCCTCTCATCTCTCCGAGCCATCCACCTCAAAGTCTCAGTCTGGCTCGTACTCCCTCCGCGCACTTCTCAGAGATCCTTCGCAATATCCCCTTCGCGTCTTGCGTGTAAGTCAATCTCGCGCGTCCCCATCTCCTCTGTTAACCTCGACACACCCAGGCTGCCGTACAAAACATCCTCCCAACCTTCTACCACCCTAGATCCCGCGCTTCCTCCCCCGCAGCACAGCAACTTCGCTTCTGCAACCTCGCTTCGTCCCTCCTCGACCAAGCCTCATTCCACTCCGTCCCCCTCCCTCTCGACATCGACACCCTCCTCACCGATCTTCCAGACTCGGCCGAATCCAAGCCGACTTCTCGCGCAGAGAAACATGCCTCTCAGTATCAGACGAAAAAATATGCCCTCATGCAACGTCTCCCTTTTGGCACCTGGTGGACTTCCCTCAACTCGGACCTCGTTCCCTCAGATACTAAACCTATCAAAGACCTCTCCACCGCAAACGCCGAGCTAGTCGCCATATTCCCATCCCCCTCCACACCAGCACCAACCGAAGCTGACTCCGCACAGACATCCCCCGTCACCTTGGCATCGTACGTTCCCAAGAAACCTCCAGGGTACAAACCAAAGTTGCCCGGCCCCCGTCGCGTCAGCTGTGGTACATTTCTCGATTACGGCCCATATACCAGCTTTGCTCCCGTCTTCGAGCAAGACGGCGTCGAGCTCGGCCGCTCGGCCATGGGTGAATTGTACTGGAGATGGGAGGATCGAAAAAAGACGTGGTCAGACGAGGCAACACAGCATCCCGCGGACCAAGTCGTCGAGTCGTCTCCTCAACCCAACGGCATTGAAAAGTCTGACGAGAACGGCGTGCTCGACGACGATGCGGCCTTGGAAGGTCTTTTCTCATCAGAACAGATATCGTTGCTCAAGCAAGCTCTTGGGAGTCTCGAACTTGAAGCAGCGGTGCACGAACTACTGGAGCGAAACGCTAACGCGCTCAAAAGACTGGTGGAACTGCAGAACAAGCGGTTATCAAAGCCGGGCGATTTTACTCCAGTGGAAGAAGGGTCAGAAGAGTGGGATATTGGTTAGTTGCGCTTTCTCATCGATACGTTTTTGATGCGAGGGCTCAACTTTTACTCTAGCTCAAGGTATCCTCGACTCCCTTTGTCTTCTCACGTCCCTCCAGCCACGCTTGTCCGCTTGTGACAATGCCCCCCTTATCCCATCACCATCCGCCCTCCATAAACTCCAACGGACCCTACCCATAGCACCCAGCCAAGGCTGGCACGGGACACTCCCCGCAGAACACCCGACGGCCCTCCGGGATGATTCCACCCTGTACATCAAATCAACAGCGACCGCAATTCCCGCAGCCCCGTCGGCGCCACCAGCCACGCCAACTCCAACCCAGCCCACATCTGTGCAGAACACTGTTGCTACGGCTGCTGCTGCTGCCCAGGCCTATGCCGGCTATTCCTACAACTACGCGACACCCTTTCGACCAGGTTACCAATATAAACCTGGTCAACCGACGCCATACTATGCCAACGCATACGCAACCACGAACGCCCAAGCGCAAGCAACGTCACAGTACTACCAAGCCCAGCCCTACGGTGCGACTGGTCAACAGCAGTACACCTACTCGTCGTGGTACCAGTATAGCCCCCAGACACAGACGACCACGTCGGCGGCCGGCTCGCGCAAGGGAACGCCACAACCAAGCGCGGCTGCTGCAACTGCCACGCCAGCAGCGACAACTTCCGCGATACCCACATCGTATGCGGGCTTCTTTAGTGCGGCTGCACAGACGCAGGGTCAACGCGCGGTGGCGAATACGGTAGCGGCAGCGACGCCAGGCGGGAAGGCGTACCAACCTGTTGCAGGTGGAACGTGGCCGGTGCCCGCTGCGCTGCCTCCCCATATGAGGACCGCGGTCGCGGGACAGCCTGGCGCGGCGGGTGCGTACAACGCCGGATTGTACCAGCCCAACTATTACGGGACGTATCAGGCGACGCCATCCCCGGCGCAGTCATGAGACGTATCTTTGCCTAGAGTAATATAAGCTTACTTGTACAGCGTCGTCGCTGTTGCGAATAATGCGATTTTAGCACATATTGGAGCAACTGGGATATATACTACATAGTTTCAGGGTGGATATCATACAGCGGTAAGAGTACCGTTGCGTACATACTTGTCTGGCAGCGTTTCGAGACCCACGTCGTATGTACTGTACACGGGGGTTCGGTCCGCATCCACCACGTTTTATTCTTGCGCGACAAACCACCTCTCCATCGCCTCGAGCAAACAGAGTTCGCTCTTCACGAGAGGAAAGAGCCCGTCGCATCCTTGATCGCCACACATCGAACCGAGAAAATGCAGCAAGGACGGACAAGCAGCACGCGTGAGGAAAGGAGAGATGCGATCACGTTTTTATTCTAATATCGTTTCGCACGGTACAAGAGATTTTGCTAACTTAGAAATAACTAAACAAGGACCGTGCTGTGAATGCTTTCCGAGATGCAAGAAACGAACGGAGATCAACGAATATATGAGTGTGTCCAACGCCAAAAAAACAGTCGCCAGTATGGGTCAACGCCCAGCAAGACTGGCATACTTGGACACGCAAATCACTCGTGGTCGTTGAGGCGGCCTGGTAGTGGGGTATATCAACATGTCCTCGACCGGCGTCGGGAGCGGGTTCAGATGGCGGAACGCAGGACGAGGCGGCGAGCCCTGAAAGAGCGATTGACAGCTCTCCGTCGCATCGGGGGACAATGCATCCACTTCGCTATCGCTCCCCGACGCCCGCCAGAGGATGTCCTCGATGGTGACCGTCTGCGACCCTGACTGGTCCACGCTCGGCGTGCCATAGGAAAAGCGCATACGCAAGCGGCGCGTGTGCGGAGGCACGTTGTCGTCTTCGTCCGACTCTATCTCGTCACCATCTGCATTCAATCGGGCTGTACAGCGTGTCAGACATCAAATGGTGTGAGACGCACAAGAAAGAGCTCACTCCAACCGCGTCGACGTCTACCCTGTCCCGCCGAAGGGGTGGTATTGGAACGCTCAGACGTATCGTCTCTCCGATTGGTTTCGGTGCCAAGTCGTGCGTCCTCCCGTTCCCGTGCGAGAAGATTAACGAGCGTCCCCCGAACCTCGGGCGTATTCGCAAGATTCCGAGGGGAATCCTGAGACGTATTCACAACCTGCGCTTGATCCCGATACGCGATGTGCTCCCGAAGGGCAGCGGAAACACTGCGGCGTGCGGGGGCCGGGAGTTCGTCAATAGGAGTGCCGTCTGAAGATGTACGTGATATCTGCTGTGGGAAAACAATGCGTGTGGTATCCACGAGCGCGACATCGCGATTGGGTCTGAGAGGTCGTCCGCCCCCGGGGGGGTTCAGGACTACCCTAGTGTCACCATGGGCAGTGGTCGACCCCACTTGCGGGGTCCCGTTTTCTTGTGTACTGTCGCCGCGCACCCTGGAGGAAGCCACTTCCACTCTTCTAGATCTAGATGCGGCTAACCGTTCCGTCATGTTTTCCAGCTCCCGTGCAATCTGGGACGTCTGAGCTTGCAATCGCTGTTCGATTTGGGAGAGGGACATTCGTGAAGAGAGACTGCCCTGGCTGTCCGATGCACTGACGCGTGCAGCCACGCGCCGTCCGATCATAGTGCTCGAATCATCCCGATTGGCGCTTTGGAGGTCTCGCCTCTGCGAAGCGCGTGGTAAAACAAGATCCGGCATGGGCGGCGTGCGCAGGCGGGGTGGGCGATCGCCCTGAGAGAACCTATCCCACCCGAACTCCCTCCGTGTATTACTTCTGTTGTTTGATTCGAAATCCTCGAGCCGCTGTCTGGCAGAGGGTGATATGAGCGAGCGCAACCGTGCGGCTCGCAGGTTGAGTTCTTCCACCACTTGCTCACCCGAGAGGACGAGCGCAGAATGGGGCGGCCGAATGTTGGCGTCGTGGTTGAGAGACTGAGACTGACGAGGCTGGGTGTCGCTAGTGTCTGTAGTGCTGTTCGTCGTCGGAGGGGCTGCGCTTCCTGCGACTTCCGGCGGGATGCGATTCAACATGCTGTTAATGCTGTTTCTAAGAGAGCTGATCCGCTCGTATGCAGTGTCGAGTGCAACAGATGCTTGTCTGAGGTTGTCCCGTTGAGAGTCCAGGTGGGTCCCCGACGCCCAAGCGACCGAGTTAGAAGCAAATGCTGACTGTGGTGCTGCGGGAACAGTACCGCCGTCGGTTGCTTCTTGGTGGTACACCGTCAAATTGGGTTCCGAAGACATTTGTCCTGTTGGCCTAGCATCCGAATTGGAGTCCATGCAAGGCTGTAAAGGACTGCGTGAAGCGACGAGGTTATAAACAAGACTGCACAACAGTACTGATTCGATCAAGTCGCGAATTGGCATCAAAACAAGTCGTCCGTCAATGTGATGGCAATAATACACTGTGCATTAAGGCCTATACAATAATCTACAATCGAGTGTTCACTGCCAGATAGTCCTGTGTGTATAGCGCGGAGTATTATGGAATGCGTGATATCCGAAAGTGATCATGAAGAGTGGGCTGCCAGATCGTCTGTAGCTCGCCCGTTGAATCGTGCTTTCCCAGGTTTCGTCTCTAACGATGCTTGTGACCGCCGCATCAGTTTGGATAGGAGAGGATCGTCACCGGTATAACAAAATGCAAGGATGATGCATATCACGATGAGTCCTGACGTTATGCAACAAAGTATAGTCCAACCATGCCTTGCTCGGTCGTAAACCTGTCCGCCAATAATAGGGCCCACTGCTCGTCGTCAGTATCACATCATAATATACCAATAGATAGTACACTCACCAGCAGTTCCAACGCCGAAGGCTAGATTGAAAGCCCCATACACATGGGCATCTGAAATATGCATAATCAGTCGGGGGATGCATGAAAGTGGAGGTGACTTGCATCCAACACCTGGCATTCTCCGAGATACGGTCGCCAACTCTGCAGTCACTGGGGGAACGACGCCCGAGACAAAGAAACCTGGAGGTCATGTACGTAAGGACAGGCACACGGGCTAGAACCGGTTGCTTACTTTGCAAAGCGAGTGCGACAATAAACAAACTGATCGACTTCCTAAGAGCCAAAACGGGCCACCAAGGGAGGGTAAGGAGTAGGCATACGCATGCGATATAATCAGAGCCAATTCGATCGGCGAGTAAGCCAGCTAACGGTGACGCTAACTTGAGGTCAGTTCCACGACAACCAAGTGACACCAAGAACACGCTCACAAATTAAAGCGGGTACCAGACCTGCCATGTATACCAATCCAACTTTTGCGGAATTGTACTTCCATACCGCTTGCAAGTGGAGAGGAAGAGAGGGCTCCTGCATACTATTGACGGTGCTAGAGAGGGCATGATCTGTCAAAGTGACAGGTCGTTCGTCAGAACAACATACCCATAGATCAAAGACATGGTTAACGCGGCCACAGCGCGGGGAGATTGCCCCAATAGGTGTATTACGGATAGCATCGGAAGTGGTTGACGAATGAGCGAAATCTCTGACGCGGTCAGATTGTCGGCAGAAGGATTGTGGAGATCCAGCGTGCTCGGATTTTGTTTGGGATCGAGTGAGGCTGGGTTTTGCCCTTTTACTGGATTCGAAGCACCCGTGGGAACCGACGAAGGGTGAGACGAAGAAGCTTCCAAGTCTGCGGTCAGGTTGACGTCTCGCCCCGTTGCCGGATCGTAGCCCCATCTGATCGCGACATCTCTTTCGATGATGAGCAAACGAAGGATGAGATCAACGAGAGTGCATATCTCTCCGAAAATGAAAGGGGCACGAAAACCAAATCGGGCGTATAAATTGCCTCCTGCCGGAGTGCCAACCACAAGCCTTGGCGGTGTTAGATAGATTGATGGTAGTGAATGAGCGGACTTACCCGATGGAGAGACCGGTCATCGCAAACCCAAGTTGCCCTGGATAAGGAACATTGGATAAATATGACCAAGGATGGTAAACGTAGGAACTGACGGCCAATATTTTGTTCTGGGGTGGTGTCACAGCTAGGAGGGAGATCAGAAAAGAGATAGGGAGCGGTGAAAGCGAGTTACAGGAGGGCGAGGCCAACGATCCAAATCATGGAAGAGCTAATCCCCTGGAGCACACGCGCCAAGGCCATGAGGGGGTAGTTTGGTGCCTCCATAAGAAGAACTTGAGCGCCAAAGAGAGCGAGGAGACCGATGATGAGGGGGGTACGCCGTGAGGGGCTCTTTTCTGCGAAGATCGCAATTGGTATTGTGGCTGACGACGGGTAAGGATGGGAAGGAGATAAGAAGGTGCGGGGCATACAGAGGACCAGTCCGATGGACTGTTTGGAGTAGAGTGAGGGAGACTGAATGGGGGGAGGGACGAACTTACATATCCAAAAAGAAGCCAACCGGTGCGGGCGGAGACGGAGTGGTATTTGAGGCGTTCGAGTTGGAATGGTATGACGGGAATGATGATGGAGTAGACGAGGAGATCTGTGGTGATACCTGGAGAGGGGTAAGACGAATTTGAGTGGGCTGACAAGGGATACGAACCGATGCCAACGACTGAAGCATTGAAGGTGAGCGTGAAATGAGGTCGAACTGAGACGCGAACGTACCTGTCGTGACGAATGACACCGAAGAGCGCCATTTGAGACCCCAGGGCTTCTTCGGTGGGCCAGCGAACAAGTTTGTGAGGCTCATGTGGAAATTCGAGACGGGGGCGGCTACAGGTCGACCTTGCTTATGAACCCCATCAACACACATTACGTGATCTGGTATCTCTGCTCATGCCAGAGCTACCAGGTAAGCCATAGTGCGACACACCGCACTGCATCTGATCCGAGTCCCCCGCTTAGAGGTAGAACGAGCTGTAGCACTCGTCAAGTCCATTGCAAACGGAAAGCTCATTCATCATGCTGATACATTCGAGGACAAACTCGTGTATTCCGGCCTGACCCACCACCAATTTGTCTGGTTCTCTCTTTGATCTCGCATGCCAGCACTTATTCTTGGCCAACCTTAGGCAAAGGAAGTCGCAGGTCGTACCGTAATTAATGCTGCTCGATACGGTGAACCCTTTTTCTCCCGTCGTGTCGCTCTAAACAATCCAACAGGGAAATATTTCTACATACAACTCGAAGGAGAAGGTCGCATGCCCTTATTCCACTTTGGTATGACAGGCATGCTCAAGGTCTGCTGGCGCTCGTGAGACGCGATGGTCGTAGTTTCACGCTTAATTCCATTACCAGATCAGAGGTCAGCCAACACCGCAATACAAATCTGACCTTGCCAAGTCTTCCGACGGCTGGCCCCCACGGTTTGTCAAGGTTGGCCACTACCACCCATTCCCATTCCCAGTTTATTTCAGCACGCGGGCTCTAGTTTATTCTGTTCATTCAAGAAAACGATGCCAGCTTCACAGAACTCGCGTTCTGCGATGCTCGTCGTCTCGGTCGCATTCGCATGACTTCCTCTCCATTGAGCGAACCCCCAATCTCGGATCTTGGCTTCGATCCAATTATATGCATGCCTTCCCTCCAAGATTTTCGTAATTCGGTCTTGACGAGAACTTGTCCAATCAAAGCTCTTCTATTAGATCAGTCGTTCAGCGCTGGTATTGGCAACTATCTCGCAGGTCCCCACAATCCCATTCATATCTTCCTAACCCGTCCCTAATTCCCTGTCCACTTTCTCCCGCGGTCAGATGAAATTATATATCAGGCTCAAGTGCATCCTGAGCAACGATGCAATACCTTGGACGCCCGTCAAGTTCTTGCTTTGCATCACCAGATCGTTGATATATGTCGTATAA
This sequence comes from Porphyrellus cyaneotinctus, assembly GCA_038091315.1. NCBI lineage: Eukaryota > Fungi > Basidiomycota > Agaricomycetes > Boletales > Boletaceae > Porphyrellus > Porphyrellus cyaneotinctus. The sequence continues at coordinate 25,109 of JBBPOF010000023.1, read as the reverse complement.
CTGTCGAAGCGAACGCAGATGATGCCAAGTACCCTGATCATTGGCTTTTCCACCATCGATGGGTACGATCCGCTTTGTTCGTCCGGTTCGTGTCTCATATCAAAATAGAACAAGGGCAAGAAAGCAAAGAAAATGATGAAATTGGTCGCCTTGCTTCCTTCCCTTCCACCCATAATGCTAACCGCAGATGTCACAGCCGTCGGGCGAGCCTGCCACCGTCAAGTGGGTCACCGTGGGTGGTCGCACTTCTGCCTACGTTGCCGAAGTTCAGAAACCTTATCTGAAGCGGAAAAACCGTGATGAACTGCATGAAGTATTTGTCCGGTCACCTCGTTTACCGCAATCGAGTAATTCTTTCTTAGGATACTGAGACGGTGGACTCGATAAGCACTCAGGATTCTGGACTCCATCGCTCCAAAAGACTTCGTGTGACAGGAGATCCCTGACACGTCAACATCAGACCCAGACGGATGACCGAAGTCCTGATGAGTTTACCTGGAGGATTGATCTCGACGTTCAAACCATCGGGTACTTACGCTCAGCCGCCAACTATGGAGTCTATGTAAACTGTTTCAGTCATTTGAATCTCACGTGCGTTTCCGTCCCCCCAGCATCATCCCAAGCACGACATGAAGCACCGTATCTGCAATATGGCAGAGGAGAAATAGTACGCCCATCTAAATTTCGTTCTGTGTTCGAAACATATACCCCCTGTGTACTGACTCCAGTTGATTTTGCAATTCATGATGTTCGGGTTGTCTAAACTATCCTAGAAAAGGACTCCGGTGGTTCTAATTCAAGCAACCATTGGATCGTTTTCACGTTGATCCCTACTTGGCTGCCCGCTGGAGTGCACACCATCAAACCCAGTGTGAGTGGGATCCATATTGGTCCCAGGGACAACTCTTCAGAATCTCTTGTGGATCGAAATAGGCTAAACAACCAATCGACAAAAGTTCTTTGTAAAAGAACCACGAGGAAGCGAGACGATGGTGTAACCCCGTTACCGTTGTAAAAGCTTCGACTGGCGCCTCGCACGATAAGTATACCATGATGATGAACCAAGTGACTTCCTAGTCAATTGATGGATCGCTCGAATGCGAGACCTACAACCCAGTGCATCCTACCACAAAGCACGCACGAGCCCTATCTATTTCCTCTTCCGCGAACCCCGGTAAGCTTGCTTCGATTGATTGCTCAGATGATGTTCGGCTGCCCCGCTGTGCTGTCTTGATGCAAGAATCCCTTGCCCCATGATGTGTCTGTCAAGGTGGCTATAGATCTAATTTCATTTACATCTACTCCCAGCATCAGCAATTTCGCCTTTGTGCGTCTAGGTGAATGTATCATGTCCCTCCTCTCTTGTGCCTTTAGGATTTCTTCGAGAGCCATTTGTGGGGCGCAGTCACCACGGTCTCCGGTCGTTCAGCACAAGTTCCTGGCCATTTCTCATTTGGGTGACAGGAAGATCGTGGTCGCAGTTGCTGCCTCGGACCTGCCTGAGTGCTGGTAGCGTTCCGCGCAACGACCACCCGAGCAAGGAAGCCACGAAGTGGCCGGGATTAGACCGAGGGCGACCTCAAGGACCGCCAGAGTTAAGGCAAGGGTGTCAGTCGATGTAATCAGCACAACGAGCGAGCCAACCTTGACAGACCGCAATTCACGCCGAAATTAGCACACCAAGCGAATTGCTTACATATAAGCGCCGGAAGATATCTACACGGACTGTCTGGTACATCACTACGGACAATAATATCCTCCATCTACCGCCTCGTGTCGTCGCGACTGCGAGATGATCCAAGTAACATGTCACCTCATGGGTTCGAAATCTCAAATTTCTGTCAATGGATCTCTTATTGCATTGGTGGCAAGTTGCATAACCATCATGCCTGCAGGAAACTTGAGTTGGGGACAGCACGTCACTTGTACTTATGTCCACCAACTTGAGTATAACATGCAACTTTATTGTTTGAGACTCTGAACACATGGTCACATTCCAAGGAGGCAAGAACCCGGACAAACAGGGTCTCGTTGAAACAATACGCGTTAGTGAACAACTATTCGCGGCTCAATGGCCTCTACCAAGTACATCGTTACAGTAAAAGTAAAAAACGGGAGAGCGCAAAACGACAACACAAAACCAATTACGATGTCACTGAAAATCGGGGTTGAGCGGGAGACTTCTAACGCGGAGAAGACCAACTCACTATAGCTAGCAGGGTCAATGTGGTCTGGTAGCTCGGGTACCGCAACTTCGAAGCGAGATTGAATAGCAGCCATCACCTGCTGATCACTCTCGCTCGACACAAACGTGATAGCAAGACCCTTGGTGCCAAATCGACCGGCACGACCGACGCGGTGGAGGTAGCTGTCTGCGTCGGGCGGACAGTCATAATTAACAACAATGTTGACTCGTTCAACATCGATGCCACGACCGAAGATATCGGTGGCAACAAGTATTCGCTTTTCAAAAGCCTTGAAGGCAGTGTAGCGCTTAATGCTTTTGACCACGTCAGTCGTGCAGCGGCCAATAACGTCACATGAACCTACCGTTCTTCTTGCGCGAGACCGGAATGAATACTGATGCTGGGGAAGTTGCATTGTACCAGCAATTTGTCCAGTTCAATTGCTCGTGCGACAGACTTGACAAAGATAACGACCTGACAGCGGGGTCAATACAGAACATGACTCTCCGCATAATGCTTGCCTGGTTGAACTCTAAAGTGTCCAACAATTCATTGAGCTTCCTGTTTTTGGCATTCTCCTCAAGCTTGACGTAGTGTTGTTGCAATCCATGCAACGTCAGCTTCGTCTCGTCATCGACGAATATCTCAAGTGGCTATGTTCCAATGTCAGTGTCTGTCCTTGATTTGTCGACGAAGACTCACATTCGCCATGAATTTTTTACAGGTTATGCGGATTTCCTTCGACAGAGTGGCGCTAAACATCATGACTTGCTTGTGGTGGGGAGTCGCACGGAAGATTTCTTGGACATCCCTACGCATGTCTACGCAGTAAAGAAAGGGCGGAGGATGCGGTTAGATTGGGATTGAATTTCGGGTCGAGCGAGAAAAGGAGAAACTCAAGAACAGAGAAGGTAGTGCAAGCGCCGAATATTGACTGCGAGTGAGCCCATGTACAACTTTCGCCTGCGGCAAGAGCAGGAAATCGGATGGCGACCCGTGATGTTCTTCATCATGCAACGCTCTCAGCAACTCACGACCCAGCGACGAACCCTTGACCATGCTTCAACACCATTCCATGTGGCGCCTAAGGCGCTTGTCCACATTGGCAGTGAGACGTTGAGTACGACGACAAAAACTTCGTTAACCGGTGGCAGAGACCGGTTTGATGGGCGCAATTTGTTCAACGGCGCAAGACTCCAAGACTGGTAGCCGAAACTGAAGGGGCGAAGACTAACCAAGCTGCTCTAGCATTTTGTCGCACTCGTCCAAAGTGAAGTGTTTGACGTTCTTGGCATCCAGAATCTTGTCCCGAGTGAGAGCGTTCAGACGGCCAGGAGTCGCCACGACGATATGTGGGCAGCGATTCTTGTCACGAAGAATTTCGGCGTCTTTTTGTACGGGCGTTCCGCCATAAAAGGTGTGAACCCGTACGTCAGGCATGTACTTGGCAAACCGCGTGTACTCGTTCTTAATTTGAAAGGCGAGTTCACGGGTGTGGCAGAGGACAATCACAGAAACTTCGCCATTCACGGGCTCCAGTTGCTGCAGCGTCGCCAGTACGAAGACCGCAGTCTTGCCGTGCCCCGACTTTGCCTGACAAAGAACGTCCATTCCCAGGACAGCTTGGGGAATACATTCTTGTTGAACTGAATGTAATGATTAGTCAAAAGATAATGTGATTCATGCGCGATAGAAATACCTTCTGAAGGATGTTCGAACCCAAGGTCACTGATAGCTCGCAGAAGTTCGGGTTTCAACAAGAAATCCCTGAGAAAACTGGTCAGGCAAATAGACGCACTAAAAAAAGAGATGAAGCAGACCTAAAACCGGTCGAATGTATGCCCGAAAAGTTTTTCTTGTCTTTTTCGACTTCCCCATCCACTGCTACCGAAGCAGCAACACCGTTCGAGGGTACAGCAGCACCGTTGGGGACAACATCATCTTCATCCTCGTAGTTGACGAGTTCTTCGTTGTCGTGTGACATGCTTTTGAATGAGATTGTTGAGTATTATGCTGTGCGTAGAGTTAAAGGCAAAGCAAGTGATGGTCGAGGAGAGAGTTGAAGTTGCAAATTTGTGGCGCAGTCAAAGAAGGAAGTTGTTGACTGCTGACTAATGGGGCAGAAATGTCTGTCTTACTTAATCTCACGTGCGCACGGACCTTCGTAGGGATCCGCCGTGACCCGATAGAGATGTCCCCGACGTGGTGAAGACTCGAGACAGGAACGGCCAAGATGCTAAGCGTTGGCCGATGGTCGTTGTGATCCAGTGTGCGTGCAATTTTTAGGGTTTCGACGGTCCAGGGATGGCCTGTTACGTAGTCACCACCAATTTACTGGTGCGCGCTCATGACCCTACTCTTCTTCGTTCATTCCAGGCTTATCCCAGCGCGAACATCAGTTTCTAACTTCTTGCTCGTGGAAACACGGCCACTACAAATTCCGTTTTGTTCTCCAAGATACCCCCACAGCATACCCGCCACTCACAAAGCTGAGCTCTCGAATTTAACAATTCGCACGGGGGTAGTACATAACCTGCAGTGTTTGGGGGTGAACCGTCAGAAGACATGTCCGTCTATCCATTCTGGTGAGCCCCTTCTGAATCTCACTCTGAAACCTTTGTTGAACACCGTTTCCACAGGCTCGGCGGTAAGCTGACAGTTCATTGTTTGTGACGTCCGGCTAACAGCTCAATCACAGGCGTCGCTGCTTCCAGTAGGTGGTCCTAGTCCGACCTCATGCCTTGACTTACGCTCCGTCTTCCAGTGGCAGCTTGCTGTACGCATCCCCTAGACCTAACGAAAGTGTGAGTGTCATCGGTTTCCTTTGAGGGACTATGTCTAACGTCTGCACAGCCGTATGCAATCCCTCGGTCCATCGGTGCCGCGTCCGTCCATGCTGGCAATGATCCGCACTTCGTTATCTGAAAATGGCTTGCGCAGTATTTACACCGGCTTGTCCGCGTCACTGCTTCGACAGATGACATACTCGCTCGTACGCCTCGGCAGCTACGAGGAGTTGAAACGACGCATGTCTGAAAACGGCAAGCCTTCTACCGGCAAGCTTCTGCTGGCCGCTGGTGTTACCGGTGGATTAGGAGGGATTGTAGGGAACCCTGCAGATATCGTGCTCGTGCGTATGACTAGTGACTCGCTGAGACCCCCGGAAAAACAATTTGGGTACCGCAACGCTCTGACGGGCCTCGTTAGCCTCGTGAAAAATGAGGGCGTCAAAGGACTCAGTAGAGGGCTCGGAACCAATGTGGTGAGCACGTAGACTGCACCAATGATGCACCGGTTGAATACATTTATTTACTAAGACACGCGCTGTTTTGATGAATGTAAAGCTTCCCCTGCTCCAAACGTAGTGCCTAACATGTGTTCTTTGATAGGCGTCGCAGGTCGGATCGTAAGTTGACTCTGTCTTTTCCCTGAATTTTGAATACGCTTCCTGAGGCAGGTTTCAGTTATGATTTCTTTAAAGTGACTCTACTTCGTCATCAAATACCCCTCGTGGGCTATGAGTTTCACGACGGTTTTTTCTTGCATGTCGTCGCTAGTTTAGCCGCCGGGACCTGTGGTACAAGTTTGTCGCCTGTCTTCCTCAAACTTTGTATTCTATGCTTACTCTTCTCAGCCGTCTGCTCGCCCGCCGATGTCATAAGGACAAGAATAATGGGTTCGGTGAGATACCTTTCTATGCATAATTGACCCCTCACCAATGTCGATTCTGAAGTCAGGGAACGCTAGCCCCCTGCAAGTCCTTGTAAGATCACTTCGCGAAGAGGGCCCCATGTTCATGTTCAAAGGGTGGACACCCGCATTCATGCGGCTAGGACCGAACACCGTCCTCATGTTTGTCTTCTTCGAAGTGAGTCTATTAAAGACTCTGCACATCAATAGCTTGACTGTCGCACCCAGCAACTAAAGCGAGCCTGGTCCCACCTTCTGTACTTGTGACGGGCTTGGGGCCCATCACATCCTTCCAACAGCTGCCAGCGCCGCTTAATTCTCGGAGGGTTATACCCTGTTTCTATCCTATCTCATTGTAACATTTGTATACCTCCCCGCACATTTGCTTATATAGATGTTCCATCGCTATCACGTTCCTATGTGTTCCTATACAAAACTTGTTATTTGCCTAGATGATCCGTCCATGGTCACTAGAGCAGTCGAGTAACAAAATGCCAATCCATAATCATTTCCCATCAAATAGCATGATCTATCGAGCAATGTTTGACCTCAACACCAGGGGAATCTTTTTAGCAATGAGTGAGTTGAATCCAAGTTGAATTGCCAGTGTTAGTGGCGACCTGAGCTTAGTTGTCCTTGTCAAGACCCACATTATGTCCATTGCCTTTCGCGTGCATACCACTTGATAGCGGGCAAACTTTTCTTCGTCCAAGGGTTTATCCCCCCGTCTCTGCCGCTGTGACCATGAGTAGACGCTTGAGTATGTATGTTCCATCCCGCCAATACCACCCTTCCTAGCGACCGCTTGGATGTGAAGATTGGCGATGGTGGTTGTGGGCGCACATCGACCGACCACATTGCGTAAGTTGCCTGGTCGATGTGGTTTTCTTCTCTACACCCCAAAACGTCCATCGACACGATGCTTTCTGCGTTCGACGTGGAACGGAAGATCCGTTAAGACCTAACACCTTCGTCAGGAAGGTGCGACGCAGATGCCTTGGGCGTCTCGCAATAATTGTCCTGGCTTGAATCGGGCAACTTTTCCATCGTGCATCGGATAAGCTGGACGTCCCTCGCCCAAAAGCACCGAGCTTGTCATGTTTAAACCATGTCCACCGGCTGTCTGCCAATCCTCGGCTTCCTGAGGAGCCGTCCAGATAGTCGAGACAGGGCTTCTTGTTTCCCAGCTGCCGGCTTTTCGATCACTGTGCCCGCTTCCTTGTAAATTCTCTCCGACATCGCTGTGGAGAAAGGAAAACATCCCATTCCCAGCCTGAGCCATCTCGGGGAGCACCCCATTCGACTGGGGAACGAGTGTACTCCGACATCCTTTCGCAAGTGACCGAGTGCAGTATGCGCATCATGAGAAGGGGAGTAGTTGACCTCCCATTGAGGCCAAGTCCGCTTTCATAACTCAAGCACATGGTCTGGGGTGGCACAAAATAACGTGAGGCGAGCTCTGACTGAGTCATTCAAGGTGAAACTGATGACAAGGGGGATAACGATCGCGTACCAATTTTGCACCTGAACCTTTATCGCGGGAGAGCCAAGCGACGTTTCGTTCGCATCATAGAAGGGCCCGGCCTCTGAAGCGGATCACTTGTGAATGCCATTTCAGCAGCGTTTTTCTGAGGGGAACGTCATTTTTAGCTGTTGGTGACCAACCGATGGGCATTGAATAATGTCGGGACACGTCGGCAACGCACCGGGCCGCTGATACGACGTGGATGGCAAATTATAGCTGCAGAGAGCATCTTCAGGAGGCAAAAAATACGAATCCCTCTACTGGTCAGACACCTGATGTATTTGAATCAGACGGTTTCATCTCACATGAGTGACCTCGCTTACTACATCTCGACAAGTAGGCCGTGCGAACGCCATTCATCCTTGACCCGTAGTTCAGAATTGTGTTGTGATCCACTTGGACTCCAAAAACCCATTTCTCATATTAGCACCAACAGAATCTAAGGATCGTATCACCCAACGTTTGTCAAGAGGATGGTGAATGTACTTTCCATTGAAAACCCATTCCATGTCCGCTGCTTTTCCATCTCCATACCACCTCAAGGCGGGCAGGCGGTGTCTTTGCCCTGCAAAGCTATTTCCCCCGATCTTGCCACTGCTCCCAGGGGATATGGGGGTATGGGGGTATGGGGGTAAGTCAGTAAAGCGTTGTGGCTGCAATTGGGTCATCGCAGATGAGTGAAGTGATTCTTTGCAGACTCAGGCTGATCACGGCTTCCTTTCAATGGTCGACTATAGTAGGCCACGATTCACGGATTCCTCGCCCGAGTGATGTTGAAACATTCCCACTGGTTGAGCACGCACTCACCAACTTGACTGATCATTCGCATGCTTTGTGTTATCTGTATGTGAAACTTGGTGTCAAGTTGCGCCTCCCAGTGGCGGGTTTCGATTGAACGCTGACCATAAGCATCTCCGAGTCTTCTTCAACTTGACTCGGATCAAACCTTCTTTCAAGCTACAGTGCACAGCCACATAGGGCTCGTTCGCTTCAACTTGTATGGCTCCTTACACCCTTGTCTAAGAGTCCAACGGGCCCGTACAACCTACGTGCTTGAATTCGGATGATCTTCCGTTCCGCCCAGAATCCGGCTGAAAAGATGTGTACATTGTGCAGGTGCTGACACTGCTGGCGCGACCGTAAGCAGTGGCGAGCACTGAGGTAACGTTCCCGGGACTACCTCCAACATCACTGGGCAATTGCCACGGTCTCCAAGGGAGAGACAAGGAGTTGCAAGGACAACGAATAACGCTTGATAACGCCGTAGCTTCCTTCTATAAACGAGCGATGAAACTGACAGCGTCGGCCTCATCCTTTATTGTATTCAGGTCGCGGTGTGGGTCCCTGTAGGTCCATGGGTTGAAGTAATCCCTCTTCTTTCAACACCTTGTTTTTTGTCTGCCTTTCACGTGGTAACGATGTGAATCGGTTCTGACGAGTCTAACAGGACAATCATCCGACTCTCCGGGCCATCCCCAGGCGCTTCTGGGAGCGGGGGCGGTCCATAAAAGGGACCCGTCTTTTTGCCATGAAAAAAAGTATCCTCCCTTCCCAAAGAATTGCTCGGAGTCCAGTCGTTCAATGAACCTCGACGGTCCCGTAAGTCCTTATTCAGTTGTTGGCATGGTCTTCAGTGTCCTCACGTCTCCACTCCGCGTTCTGCAGAGAGAGTCAGGATCCATGTCAATGGATATCGACAACGACGCAGTTTTTCATGACCGCCATGACTCTGTAGAAATGGACTCCCCTGAGCCTTCTGGCGGACCGCCGCCGTTCGGTTTTTATGCCCCAAATCATGAGCTCGCCGGTCCCATCCCAGCGTCGATCCATTGTCTTCCTGGCAATCTTCCTCCCGACTACGACCGTCGTCCTGGCTCGGATCATTCTCCCCAGTTTATGGTGCTGGCATCATCCTCCTCTCCTGAGGAGGTGGGGAACATTTATCAAAATCAGTGGCTCGCAGGGCAGCATAGATCCATCCCTCCAGGCTTGAAGCCACCTGTACCAGAAGTCACATCACGAAAACGAAAACGCTCTCTTGATCTACCGCACACGTATACCACGGACCATAATGACATTTCACATGCTAACGCATTCGCCGACAGCGCGAGTTCACAACCTCGTAGGAGGACACGTCCACGCTTACGGGCCCCCAAGGAGGGGGAATTTTCACCGCTCCTCATAATGTCTCCTGGTGGGGAGCGAGGCACCTCCCCGGAGGAGACGATCTCAGTGTTCCGCTTCTCACCACCCCCAAACGTGACCCATCCATCCCACGCCATCCACCGCTATTTCGATATTCTCCCCGAACACGGCCCACGAACCCTCCAAAGCGGCTCGTTTCCGGAGGTCGACGACCAGGAGCACCCCAAGGAATTTTCACGCTCCAATTCCGCCAGCTCCTATGCGGAGGTCGCACTGGCGTCTACTGCGCCTCGCAACCCAAGTCTCCTCTCGACACTCACAGATTTCTCGCTTCCTCGTCCCTTTGAGAACGACCACCCGTCGTTGTCGGGTAGCAACCAGGCCGTCCACCAGAGGTTCGACGCACCGCTTACGTTCTTCTCGACCAGCGGCGGTCGGATGGGCGGTCTACGGGCATCCTGCGAACCAGTGGGCTCGTCGGCGGGTGCCCTTGGGCAACCCATCCGCCCTTCCAGCCACGAACACGGCGCCCACGCGGGCTCGCCTCGGCCTGCCTTGCGTCCCCTCGAACCGAGCACGATCATCTTAGACAAGCCCTTGTGTGAATCCCCGGAGGAGATGGACCCCAGTGTGGACGGGCTCATATTTTATTAGACGAGAGGAAATGGTGACGGTCGGTTGGATTCATTGGTTTTACGGACTTGTCCCGATCATTCACTGTTTTCATGGACGCTATTCGGATAAGTTACGACAATCTCACAGACGATATTTACATACTTGTACCAACTTACTTAGGACGATTACTCGTACGGACTAATCATGGATGTCCCTGTATCTTATGTACTCGCATCTGTCTTGTAGCTGCCAACCACGGACTCACGTAGAAACCCCGTGTCGACTAGTCAATAATTTATGCGAATGGACTATTCGCCTTGGAAAATTTCCCGATGGCGGCCCAAGTAGTCGGCTGGTAACTTATGACCGGCCCGCTTCCGTGGTTACTGTCATGCAAGCCCTGAGATGTGCAGGTACAAACGAAGAAAAGAACAGGACAGTAGATGCAACACCATCACTGCATTCCATCTCGTCATCAGAAGCCCATGTCGTCCTCATCTCCGCCGTCACCCCACCCACTTGCAACAATCTCATCTTCCTGGCGACGCGTTGATGAAAAGTCTGGTTGAATTGAAGAAGGCTGTGCATCTTCTGATCCGTTCTCTTTTGCATTGACCCCAGAAGACGAAGCGGTGGTTATTTGGGAGCGCTGGCCCGTATGCCAAGCTATTTGCACCACGCCTATAGATGGGATGTCATTGCCCTTGGCGAGCGCCTGGATAGCTTATCAGCACCGAAATGGAGATAGTTTGCCGACAATACGGACTTGCTCAGCTGCTGCTCTTGTCCGGAAGCTGACAAGCATCTCGTCGTCTCCCATAGACTCTACCGAATCGACATGACCCGAAGTCTAGAGAAGAAAAACGCACATGAATGCATCGTCATCAAGAGTGTCAGAGAACCATTCTTACCTCATACCATTCCCGCAAGGCTGGAACAGCCTCTTCCCGCGCTCCTTTGATAAATAATTTTTTGGGTCTGTTATCAAGTTTCATGCTACCACGAGGAGCGCCTCTCCCAGCGCCCCGAAAGAATGCACCGCGCGACCCACGACCCCGCCCCCTGTAGGGACGGTACGATCCGCCAGCATAAGTATTATCTCCACCTTCAGGAATGCCCAGACTTGCAGCCTTGTAACACGCTCAGCACTTGCCTAGCATGAAGTGAATACATTCACACACCTCTTCTTTGAGTTTCGCAAGTTTGGCTCGCAGCTCTGCCGTAGACTCGCCACCTGTGACGGCGTGAAGGTCCAGTTCCTTGTCAAGCCTTTCCCTTTCCTTGTCGGTGTCCATAGAACTCGGAAGTTGTGTTGTAGATGTAAAGCGCTCCCCAGATGCCGAAGCCGGGGTAGGAGGCTTCATCTCCTCACCAAGTTTCCTGAGACGAGCCATGATGTTTTTCTTTTCTTCTCCAGAAACCGTCGCCAAAGATGCCATGAGCGATTTCTGCTCCGTTATCTGCTCCTCCAGAAGCTTTTGCTTCGCAGCGAGTTCCGCAGCAGCGCTCGGGGCGCCAGTTGGTTTGTAAGCAGTTGTCGTGGTTGGGGGTCCTGCCGGAGGCGTAGTCGGCGTCGCACTCCGTGCAGCGATATTTGCGACCAACGGTGCAGACGCAGCCAACATACGCGCACCCTTTTGACCATGGCCCTCCATCGGTCTGTGCCAGAACACCTTGACGAATCGATTTCCGAAGACAGCGTCCTCCGACTTCCATGCAGCGTGCGCTTCGCTGTGTTCCGAAAAGCTGACCAACGCCTTTGCAGTGCGAGCATCGATGGCGACATTTGTAACCATGCCGAAGCGCTTGAACCAATTGTTTACGGCATCCAGAGAGAGCTTGTCCTCCGGTATCTTCTCTACGACGAGTGTTTTATCGTTCCGACGCTCTGGTCGGAATGATTGTGCATCGCCCAAGAATGTTCCTCTGCCTCCGCCTCTAAACCCGCCACGAGCACCTCCAGCACGAACGTTCTGTGATGGGCCACCCACATCAACGTCCATGGACATTGGTGCTTGAGGAAATGGTGCACCCTGCATCCACGTTGTGCCGTCCTGCAGCGGTTGTGAATTTGTGGGCCCCTCAGAGACCTGTGGCGTCAAATCTTGAATCACAGGGAGTTCTCCAGAAGTACCGCCGGCTGGTGAGTTGTCGTCCTGGGTACGGGCAAGAAGGGGTGGACGGGGCGGAGCCCTTCCGTTCATTCCCATCATCTTCCCACTGGGTCGCATATCCATACGCGCCTCATGAGGGTCGTAAGTGGCGCCGGGTAGGTCTATACCGAACGGCATGACACCACTGGCAAACATGGGCAGGAAGGGCATTTGACCTCCTGTGGCACCCATTGCGAACAGTTGGGATGGAACAAAGGCATCATCACCGTGACTGTATTTGCAGAGTGCACCTCTGGCGCAGTAACCATTGTCTGTATGGCAGCGCTGAGTGAAAGGGGACTGGGGGAGAGAAGGATAACGCACTATGGTAGTCTCGACATATGCCTTTCCGCTGATCTGGTGGCTGATAAGTCTGAATCCGCTGACCGTTCACAGCTGGAACCATTCCATTCGCCGGACCCTGTCGGTCGGTTCTTGGTCCCCACTGGCCAGTCGAACGGGCGTCAGATCCGGTGGAATAGCGAGAAAACTGGCCGTCGACAGTTAACCGAGGACCTTTGGAAGGGTGATGAGCATCACGGTCGTCGTCCGGAAGTGTGCGTTTTTGGCCGCGTTCGGGAGTGTTGTTGCTATTAGATAGCAAACTATCGAGAGGTATTGGAATGCCAGCGTCAGTAGGATGAGGAATAGATGAGGAAGGCTGTGATGGAGGGGGAGAGGTGGTATAGGGAAGATATGATTTTGTTCGTAGGACGGTGAATAAAGTATCTATAAATGAAGGGCCCTCTGGTGAGACGGAGTGAGCGATAGATGGGAAGATGTCGGAAGATGAGCAAACCTTTCTCGAGAAACTCTTCGAGCTGCGTGGCGAGCTCCTTGCGCATCTCTGGTTCTGGTAGGTTGTGCTTGAGGAGGGCGAGGACATATTCAGCGAGTGCGGCGGGTTCGGCGTCGCATCTGTGACGAGGTTAGTGGTGGAATGGAAAGGAGGAAGAAGACCAGACATTGGGCCGAGTGTTCTTACGAGCCAAGGCTTGAGGTGTTGTGCGGTGGACGAGTCGTAGAGCATCGCTGAAATCGACCGGAAACGCCGTCCAAAAAAGACTAGTAATGAAGCAACAGATGACTAAGCCAAGTTTTTTACTTGGTCACGACAAAGTTCCACTCGCTCGCAATCTCGCCCGTCTGTATCCCAACGAGCTCTTTCCATAGAGGTCGCGATACAGGTCCCATCCCATCCTCGCCCGTAGGAATAATGATATCGCTGCCCAAGTAACCAATCCTTTCCACCGGTGTCACCACAGCTGCCGTACCCACGCCAAACAGCTCAACGAGACGTCCAGTCTTGGACGCAGCGATGATCTCCCCCATGTTCACCGGTCGTTCAGAGATTTTCAGTTGACTCGAGAGTCCTTCGAGCTGCTTGCCCCCAGAAGTGTGTCTCCGTGCGAGCGCGAGTACCGAATCACGGGTCACACCAGGAAGGATCATACCCTCGAGGGGAGGCGTGACGAGCTCAGTCACTGCAAAGTGAAATGTTTACATACGCACTCAGTAAAAGACATTTCACTTACCACCATCCTCCCCCTTGAACACGACGAACAAATTCATCGTACCAACCTCAGTCAACCAATGTTCGGGGCCATGAAGCCAAAGGTTCTGGACGTAACCTGCTTTGGCGGCGGCTTTCTGAGCCACGACACCGGGAGCGTAGTTGGCTGCCAGCTTGAAAGCGCCAGTGCCTTGATCACAATCAGCCAGGGGACATCGTTCAGATCAGCAAGTACGCACCTCCGGGGGCAGCGCGGATGTATTCCGCGTCTGTTGTACCATACAAGGCCACAGGTTTGAAACCTTGCGGGTAGTAAGGGCCTGCAGGACTGCAGATCACGAAAAGGAGGGCTTCCGTTGGTGGTTGAACTCCGAGAGTCCCGTTAATACCCACTTGAAAAGGCATCCATGAGCAGAAAAGACCGGGCAATCAATGGATGACTAACTGAAAGTAGGGCGGACGTATAGACTGTGACCTGGTTCTTTGGGTATCCAATCACGCTCTAATGAAATGAGTTGCCTAATGCATTCGATGAGGGCATCGCCATCAAAAGTCTGTGGAATTCATCAAACCAAGAGACTGCCGTGGGGGGATCGACTGACCGGTAGTGCCAAACGTTGTGCACTGATGTTCATCCGCTTCATATTCATGTCAGGACGGAACATGGTCACAGTGCCATCTGCGTGCCTGTAAGCCTTCATGCCTTCGAAAAGTGACTGGGCATAATGGAGCACGGTTGCAGCGGGACTAAGATTGATGGTGGAAACTGTGACACGTCAAAAGGCAGAAGAGTGACGGAATGGAATGTAGTTCACATGGCTCGATGGAAGGTGCACCCCAGCCGGTCTTCTCGGCCCACGGAATCCTCAACATATGATCCGACTGCAGAAACACTGAATAAGCCGCAAAGGGCAACTTGGTGACGTGACGTACAAAGGTCCGACCGAAAGACAGTTTCGACGATGGAGGCAACTGGCGAGGTATCGCTGTGCGTGATACAGAGAGCTTGGAGGGCTATGGGGAAGTTGGGCATAAGTTGGGCAAACACGAGCACTGGAAAGACATGCGTCGATATCAGGACGAGCTGTTGCAGAAAACGGCCGCCATGCAAAAAGGACCTTGCATCGAGTGGGACTTGCTAACCGTACGGAAGCTGAACGGAGGGACATGATGATGGGGTAGAATGTATGCAACGTTGGCTTTAAAGTATCGGGGTCACTCCGTCACCCGGACCTTTGGTTTGGTGAAAGAAGAAAGAAAAAAAAAGGCTCAGTTCGGTTAATGGCACGTTCTCAGACGGCTCGCTCAGCGGCGTCGACCACCTCACGACAGCACCAACAGCCCGCAAGCCTCGCGAGACGTCTCCTCTTCCCCCACCTTCCACCTGGCTCCGACTTGCCCCCACTATTCCTCTCCCCAGCCTGTCCACGCGAACTCCACGAGGAGGTATACGACTTTATCGCTCTCGCTCTCAGAGCCTTTGTAAACACCTGGTGGACCAAGCTCACTCGATACGACAAAGAGTTCCTTCCCCAGATCACAAGCATCGTCACGCATGTCGTTCGTTCACTCGAACAACGGTTGCTCGATGCAGATCTCGCGCTGCTCGTCTTTAGCGATTTACCCGCACTCATCACTCAGCACTACAGAGACTACCGTCAGGCTGCGTCCAAAGCCTCGACCTCATACGCTACCGGGGGTGCGCTGTCGCTCCCACAGCTCTTTCATCGGCTACAACCGCACATGGCAATCTCCTCCGATGGGTCACTGGACGAAGAGTACTTTCGACAGGCTATCGACCACATTTTGAGGGACTGCCTCCCTGCCGAGGATTACGCACCAGAGGCTGAGAGATTTATCGTCAGGGAGATCATACTCAAGATCGTCGTCAAGGACGTTATCCCTCGTGTAACCCAGCCCTGGTTCCTTCAGAAGCTGGTGTTGGACATGCTTGGTCCTCCCTCGGACCTACTACCAGAGCAGGTGTGCCATGCCATGTCCTCGCTGGTGTTGTGCCTAACCTCATTTTAGCCACCCGTCTCCTCAACGTCTGCACGCGGGCACTCTAGCTTGTCGAAATCCAGCATCATCGTACTCTTGCTCTCGGCGATCCAGAAATTATCTGGGGCGTGCATTACCCTAATCCACGCATACAAGCAGGTCATCTATATCATCCCCATCGTAAACCAAATTCCTTGTTCGCAAACTCGAGCGACGGATGAATTCGTCTCCGGGACACCGTCCGCATCCCCTGCATCATCGATCATGTCGAGCAAGCATGTCGTTTCCCCCGATCTCACGTGGGGTCCGTTGGGAATGATGTCGGAAATACTCCGTGTTCAGGACCGACTTGCTGCTACTGCTCTGATCCAGCTTGTGTCTCTGCTCTGTTGTTCTTTCCAGATGTTTATGAACAGGTGGGTTTTCACTCGATCTAGCATTTTCGTGTCTGATAGCAAGCACGTAGGCTGCTGTGCTACCTGCTGTACAGTCGTGTGCTGTCCACGTCGACGATGCTGTCTGCCATCCGCCTCTCGAAGCGGACGCTGTTTCCGAACGGATACCCTGGTCCGCCACCGGTTGACCCGACGACAGAGGAGCAGGTCGACATCCGTGAACAGCTGGTGAAGCGGATCGCTGAGCGGATGCCTAGGCTGGCGCGTTCCGTTTTGCTGGGGAATGCGGCTGTGAGCACGCTCGAGGGTGTCGTGGAAGGGCTGAGCGACGAGGCGTGCAACCGACATTTGGTTGTGTTTGTAGCGGATGCGGTGTTGGTGGCGGTGTTCCCAGAGATGGTGTCATAATTTGTTCATGTTTGTACGAGTGATCTCCTAAAACAAGCGATATCTTTGCTCGTTCGCATCAAAGAAATGCTTCATCATCCGCCGAGTCCGCCTGTCTTGTACTCCTTCTCGTCCGCACAGGACATACCAAACGCACTCGCAATCTTCGTACTCAAAGCACAGAAGGAATCCATCGAAAAAAAGGGCAGATTCACAATCGCCCTCTCAGGTGGTTCCCTCCCAAATCAGCTCAAGGGCCTTATCGATAATCCCGCCGCCAAGTGGGACAAATGGTACGGTCAACGTCGAGCACCCTCCTCCCTTGCTCATCGTGCACAGGCAAGTCTTTTACGCCGACGAGCGCGTCGTCCCACTCGATCACCATGATTCAAACCACAATGCCTGCATGAACGCGCTCTTCAACCGCGTCCCCATCCCCCCTGCAAACATTCACACGATCGACTCCGCTCTGCTTGACGATCTCGAAGAACTCACAGATGACTACGAAAAACAGCTCATCCACGAGTTTGCGCAAAAGGACTCGGCTCGTTTCCCCGTGTTTGACCTCATCCTCCTTGGCGTCGGCGAGGACGGTCACACCTGCTCTCTTTTCCCAGGCCACGAGCTTCTCGACGATAGTGACAGATGGGTCGCTTATCTCGAAGATTCTCCCAAGCCTCCCCTAAAGCGCATCACTCTTACATTCCCCGTCCTTAACCACGCCTCTCGCGTTGCTTTCGTCGCCGCCGGCGCGGGCAAGGTGGACGTTCTCCCCCTCGTCCTCGACAAGGCAGACGATTACAAACTGCCAGCATCCCGCGTCAAACTCGCCTATCCCGGTCAGGTTTATTGGTTCGTCGATGACGCTGCTTCAGCCAAAGTGGAATTCACAAAGACAGCTTTCAAGTTGTGAGAGGCGTCGAGCTTGTACTCGTACCATACTATATGCTTATCATGTCATATCATCGCGATCAATTCCCCGTCTTCAGCATGTCACTGGTACCTCAGCGATGAGACAGTAAATTAAACACTCAACAGGATCACAAATGGGTAACACGCGGCGGCACTCGTCGCTAACATGACAGAGAGATAACAAAAATCCATTAACATGCAAATATGTGCAGATCAACAGTTGCACGCGTAGTGCTGCGTACTCTCCCGATCGATTTGAATTGGGTCTGGATAATCCACATACCTGTCCAACGCGCTCAGTCAATGCCTCCATGTGCCAGATTACACGTACATTTGTTCCTCTGCTTCTTGTTGCAACGCGTTCTTCGATACAGTTTGGAAGGCCTGCTCGACATTGATGGCCTCCTTGGCAGATGTCTCGAAATAGGGGATGTTCCCTTTGGATTGACACCACGTCATCGCCCGCTTCTGCGTCACCTACAACATCGTGCAGATAGGTTCTGACTAACCAAAAGACTATCGTACCTGTCGTTTGCTTTCCTCCACGTCAATCTTGTTACCGAGAACAACAAAAGGGAAATTCTCGGGATCATGTGGACTCGCTTGGATGAGAAACTCGTCCCGCCAGCTGTCCAGCGTCTCAAAAGACTTTGCGCTGTTGACGTCATATACGAGCACGCAACAATCTGCTCCTCTGTAGTAGGCCACACCGAGCGACTGGAAACGCTCTTGCCCAGCCGTATCCCAGAGCTGGAGGGTTTGTGTTTGTCAGCGAAAGCAGAGGGCTTCGGACCATGAGAACATGCCTGCATCGTCACCAAACGGTCATCAACCATGACTTCCTTGGTGAGGCTAGACCGTGTTCAGTGCGCTAGCAGTCATGAACATGGGTGGACCCACAAGTCGGCTCCGATGGTAGCCTTGTACTGGTTGCTAAACCGCTTGTTCACGTATTGGTTCATGAGCGAGGTCTTGCCGACACTGTATGTACGCCCATTGAGCTACCAACGGAAACGCGCGCTGCGCCACCTACCCGCTGTCTCCAAGGATGATAACCTGCAGCGCGGGTCAGTTGCTGTGCGGAAGGACGGGACAGAAGGAACGGTGACCTTCAACAATACGCGGCCCATTATGAAGTATGTGACGGCAAGTCAAAGTAGTCGCGGGGAATGTGGGTCGTCGTCGTCGTCGTCGTCGTCTGGTGTTGGTCTCGCGCCTTCGACGGGATCACAGGTAGACACACCGGCAAAGGAGCTGGGCGGCGCAACCACATTTGGGGATCTTTGAAGCGCCGCTCGAATTGGAATGAAGAAGTGACTCCATGTCGGCGCGACGTCGACTTGGATCTGGTTGGCGACTAGCTCATCGATTCAACTTCCTGAGAGGCATGGCGACCCGCATCGCACCCCAGGTAAAGGATATAATAGAGCTGTCTGACGCCGAGAACAAACTCTGCAACCTGCTCGACGAGTTCACGCGACATCTCAAACACCAGAACGGCATCGTCACCGCGTGCAGAATCAACGGCGGTTGGGTCCGCGACAAGGTCAATGCATGACCACTTTACGACGTGAACGTCTTTCTCATGTCGGGCTGCCGTGAACAGTTGCTCGATTATGAATGTAACGATGTGGACATTTGTCTCGAAGACATGATGGGCGTGCCTTTTGCTGAGCGTTTCGTCGCGTTCTTGTCAGACAAGAAGCACATACCCGTGCACAAGGTTACCAAGATCGAGAGCAACCCTGATCAGTCGAAGCACTTGGAGACAGCGAGGACGTCGCTCTTCGATATCGACTTGGACTTCGTAAACTTGAGGAGCGAGGAGTACTCTGAACAAAGTCGCATTCCAACAGAAATCGTATGTTCTTGTGGGTTGTACTGTTTCGCGACCTTGTCACGTTCTTTGCAGAAATTCGGCACTCCACTAGAGGATGCCTTGCGAAGGGACATCACGATCAATACACTTTTCTACAATGTTCATACGCGGACGGTCGAGGACCTCACTGACAAGGCAAGAATCCATTGGTCGACTACTAGTCGTGCAATGGTTGAGAACTTCAGGTCACTTGCAGGGACTAAACGATCTACGCAACGGCATTATCCGGACGCCTTTACCTCCATTGGAAACATTTCGCGACGACCCTCTGCGAGTAATTCGATGTGTCAGGTTTGCAAGTCGCTTTGGGTTCGAGATGACTCTTGAACTGCAGGAGGCTGCGCGTGACCCGGGCATTCAGGTGACTATGACGTTCTTTTGCTCTGTTGTCCTCATGGAAACGTGTTCTTGAAGGAGGCACTCTCTTCGAAGATTAGCCGCGAGCGTATCGGCGAAGAGCTCGACAAAATGATGAAAGGTTCGTTCGCAACACGTTCGATCGAGCGTCTGAGCTCATGATTACAAGCTGGCGAACCACTCCACGCCATACAGATCATTCACGATCTATCGTTGTATCACATCGTCTTTCGTGTACCTACTGCAATCCTTGACACTGCTTCTGGATCTGTCGCTTCACCAGAGTTGTCGCTTATTGCGTGTACCATCCTTCACGATCTCCTTCACCCTCCATCAGCATCTGGTTCACGCAAGTTTAGGACACGCCCCCATCCGACGCTTCTCGCTCACCCATTGAACGATCGAGGAACGAGGGCGCGATTATTCCTCAGTGCCACTCTTTACTCCTTTGCTGGTATCACGTACAAGGATCATAAGCAGAAAGTGCACCCTCTCGTGGAGGCCGTGATCCGAGAAGGACTGAAACTCGGGAACAAAAACTATTATCTCGATGGCATACCAGCGTTGTTCAATGCTGCTGCGCTGCTCAAAGGACTTTCTTTGGATGCCTCGAGATTCACGACACCCTCGGAACGCGTGGGCATTGGTATGTGGGGAGATCATCGTCTTGACCTCGTTGTGACTAGTTTTCCATAGGACTGTTGCTCCGACACGCCAAGATGCACAAACCGACGTCCGGTTCACATTGGTCTTCGTCTTTGTTTTTCTCCTTGGTGTGCGAGCTAGTCCCGCTTGGGTATGGTACGACTACACCTTGAATGCTCCACCTTTCGAAAAGCTGACTCACATTTTCCCCAGGCGAGGAAGCTGAAGAATGCATACGACGTTATAATGCCTTCACAAGTCGCATCGAAGAACTAGGTTTAGACAAGTCGGTGGATGCCAAGCCGTTGCTCAACGTAGGATGATCTCCTCTCGGTTTTGTTGCTTTCTCACGCATTTGTAGGGGAACGAGGTCACATCTGTGCTTGGTGGTAAACCGGGGCCTTGGACGGCGGTCGTGCTCGCAAAGGTCGTCGAGTGGCAGTTAGATAACCCAGAGGGCGACAAGGACGCCTGTGTAGCTTGGCTGAATGAGGAACAGAGTTCGCGTCGATTGAATATCGAAGACATCGTTAAGTCCACCTCTGGAGGGAAACGTGTTCATGCAGACAGTAAAGAAGGCTCAAAGAAAGCGAAACCGACTCCGTAGTAGTTTGCATATCTCTTGGCATTGTAAGTCGCGTATCATACACACGAACTTTAGTGTGCACACGTATGTGGCGGGGTATTAGTGATACATAGCAGGTACTTGATAGTGCGTTCGTCCGAGATAACCAGGTATCGGTGTGTGGGATTAAGAAAGTGTACGATGAGAGCGTGAAACTGTTGGATTTTTCGAGTCGTGAAAAGTATGGATCATGAGTGTCAATGTCATGGAGACGAGTCCGTGACACGAGCGAAATGGAAACAATCTACCAGTTTTCTGTGGGGAAAACTTGGGTAAGAGGTGATATGGGTTGTCCGAACAGCTGGTCCAAGGTGCCGAGCAGGGCTGCGTGTTCTGCCATTGAAATGGATGGTTCGAAAGGGTTGGTGAACACGGGAGAACCCAGGGGGACAAGCTCAATGTCTGATGATGAGTAAGATTCGACGATGTCGAAATCGGTGAATGGAATGGGGGCGGCCCCGCCGAACGTGTCGGCAGTGTAGGCACCAAGCATGCAAGAATCGACAAATGAGGTCGCTTCGGGCTTGATCCCGGCGAAAACACTATGAGCGCCCGGCTTCAAGTGCGATGGAAAGATAGGGGGGTCCTGGTCCTCACTCTTGCCCATCTACGATGCGACGTGAGCACAGGCAGCGCGGAAACTGTGCTGGACTCACCGAATAATTGCAACCGTCGAGAGAGAGATAGGGGATATCGTCGGTAGGGACAAATACTTCCTGGACATCTGGTAGGTACACCAGCTCTGGGGTACGAGCTAACAGCTGCGGGGTTGGTGCAGGCTCAGACATTTCTTTGGTCGCTGTAAGAACGGGAAGTGGAAAGAAATGCTGGGAGGAAGGTGTGGAGATCGGAGGCGAGGGAAGGAATGTCTTCTGCTTCTTCGATCTCGGTTGTGGGGGAGGGGATTTCCCGCGTGGCGCTGCAATTCTCTTGCGCTTATTCCGCGGGGTCGCGTTGGGCAACTCAGAGTGCCTTCCCTCGCCAGCCATCGCCAGAGCACCCTGAGTAGGCTTGTCCTCTTCACCGAGACGCTTGGCCAAGTCGCGGCTAGTGACGCTGCCCAACAACAGATCAACGACCTTGTCGCATTTTGCGTTCTCGACCTCGACGCTGCGCTGCGAACGACGCTGAGTGACCTTGGGCTTCTTCTGTGACCCTGGAGAATATCTATATTCGGGGTAAAGCTGAGCATGGCGCGCTTTAGCTTCTTCAGCCATGGACCGGAAGGGAGCGCGCTCGGCCTCTGAGAGCTCGTGCCAACACCTGCCGGCAATGCGGGAGACATTGCGGTTATCTCTCTCGATGCTTTTCAGGTTATCCTTGTTCCAGAGCCAAGAACGAAAGACCATGAACGCGTTGGGTGGGCGGGGTATGTGGCCCTCCTTACGGTTGCGGGTGTGGGAGGAACCAGGAGTGAACGGGAGGTGGGTGACAATAGGGGGTGGGGAGTCGGACGAGGTTGAAGTGCATAGTGATGGTGACGACGGATTGATAGTAGGAGGTTTGATATCGACATCAGAGCCACTGTGCAAGAGCTGTAGTGAGGCGGCGCCTTGCCAGTCGTAATCTGCGACTATGTCCAAAAGAGGAAAGTGTTCAAGAATGCACTACAGCGATCAACAAGAATTGACCTACCCTCCACTGGCGCCTTGCGCGACAGTCGACGGGACCTGCGAGTGTGATCGAGAGAAGACATTATCGATGATAAGACGAGGAAGAGGGTTGCTGAAAATCTGGTGAACTTCGAGTTTCCCGTATGTCTGCAGCTGCAGTGCGAAGCGAACCCCTTTTTGAACTGATGCCCCGAAATCGACCTGCTCACCCAGAGACCTCCAGCTCTTCACATTGTCACCTCGAGGCCGCCTTGAGGTTTCAACGAGGTCGACCTCTCCCATATCGGTTTCTGGATCTGCATCGAGGCGTGGAGTGTGTTGCCAAAAAAAGGAATGTTTTCACCTCACCCTTGATTTCCGTCACACAACGCCCCACGCCCTCCTGAATGACGCACCTTTGAGGTAATGTTCAGCTGGTCACCTTCATCACTAGCAACCAGAACAAAGCAACAACAGTATTCACATTTGCCGACGACATGGAGTTACCGGTTGATCACCCGAGTCAGGCACTCACCCGCCCCTTGGTGACTCTTGCGCCCGCAGCTCTTTAGCCTTCCTTCTTTTCGATCCGGAAATCATCTTCCTAAAGACAGCATGGATCGCAAACTATCACCAATGAAAACTCATAGTGTCTCACCTTTTCTTGATCGCATCGTTCAGACCAATCTTCCGTGCCGCGTTGATAGTATCCGCACGCTTAATCTTCCCCATCTCTTTTTTCTTCAGTTTGGACGGCTTTGGAAGCTTAAGAATCCAATCAGGTACAGTCGAGCCTGATTGAAGCAGGATATTGGCAATCCTCGAACAAACCACGATTAGGTTATGTCCTGCGTAGCAACTCCGAGGTGACGTACGACTTTAAAAATGGCGCATCTTCATCCGTAAAGTATGTCACCGCCTTGCCTTCACGACCAGCTCGTCCAGTGCGACCTAGGAGGCATCAGCGAATTCACCAAGCAAGGGAACCGCTGGCTACCCACCAATCCGATGTATGTAGCTTTGAACGCTCGTCGGAAAGTCGTAGCTGATCACTTCCCTCACACCTTTGAAGTCCATACCTCGCGCCATTACCTCCGTGCTTATCATGACCCAGCTTTCGCCGCGGCGCATACGACTTACAGCATCGTCTCGCTCCTTCTTTGTCATACCAGCATGTAAACAATCAACATTTGGGATCCCATTGAGAGTCAGCTCCTCGGCCAATGAAGTAGCCCGAGGTTGAGTGGACGTAAAAATAAGCAGCGGCGGATTGTACGGCTGCGCAAAGTACGACAGGAGACTTGGCAACTTCGACGCGTCATCAGCGACATAAGTGAGAGATTGGGTAATAAGTGGAAGAGGTGTATCCCTGGTGAGGACATCAGAACCATCTAATCTAATGGATGTTTTCACTGACTTGAGACCAACAACAATACGTATTGGATTGCGTAGGATTCCCATGGCCAGTTGTTCGACCCCAGCAGGAAGTGTCGCAGAGAACACTGCCTTCTGAATTTCCGGATGAGTACAAGCACTGATCACTTCTTGGACTTGTGCCAAAAATTCAACGTCCAGGAGCCGGTCTGCTTCGTCCAATACGAGATGACGGACACTAAACCGCGGTGAAACACAAGTCTGCCACAAAATAACGTCACCAACTTGTTCAAATCAATATTGTCCTCTTGAATCGATGCAACCAAACGCAAAGGTGTGCTGATGACGATATCTCAAAATTTCCTAAGCTATGATTCATAGCATCTAATTGGGGCAACTTACCGACTTTACCCCTGACATTCTTGTCTCGAAGGGTGCTTGCCGTAGCTTTGCTATACAACACCACTCGCCACTTACGTCCTACTGCTAGTTTCAAGCACTCGTTATGAATCTGATGTGCCAATTCCCGCGTTGGGGCAAGTACGATGGCACGAACACCGCTTCCTTCCGTGCCTTTTAAGCTTGAGATTGGGGCGCGTAGCGACACCATGATAGGAAGTAGATATGAAAGCGTCTTTCCAGTCCCAGTAGGAGAAATGGCAGCGAGATCACGATGCTGTCAGGTTGTGAGGAAGGTGGAACAATGATCCCATGTTGGTCACGAACTTGCCTCTAGTAGAATTGGTATCCCATGGGCTTGTACACCAGTAGGGTTTTTGTAATGGTTATCCCGAAGGTTCGACAGTAGACGATGGGCTATTTTGTATCGGTCCAACAGATCGTCGAAGGCGTCAATTGGCGGTGGGACGTTGGAGCCCTTGGCCGTTACGCGAGCTCTTTCCGGTGGAATGTCATCCTCGAGTCGGTCTCCATCACCTTCATCACCATTGGTATCTTCTATTTCATGATCAACTTTGCGTCTCTTGTGTTGCACCTGGGTCCGGGGAGGGGCATTCGAACTGCTTGGGATGGTTTGCCCTGCTTTCCGTTTTGCCGTTCCTCCTTGAGCGTATTTGAAAAAATCGAGTTCCGGTGGGAGCTTCGAGTCGTGTGTT
>JBBPOF010000022.1:0-88419 GCA_038091315.1 Porphyrellus cyaneotinctus | reverse complement strand
GTACGAACGTCAGGGACGATGGTGCGCTGGGACCTAGTCACGCCGATGCTCTTAGCGCAGAAAAAATAGAGGCTATTGGCATTGAGTATTCATATCTGCTCACATCTCAACTTGATTCCCAGAGGTCTTTCTATGAGGAACAGATCGCGCACATGAAGACCCAGGTCGACGAACTGCAGAGCATGGTGCAGAAACTTGACCGTGAAGTAGCAGAAGGGAAGGCAGAAGCAATGGCAAAAGAGCAGCAGCGCCATCGCGAAGAGAATGAAAATTTGGATGCGATACATCGTGAGAAGCAAAAGGCAGAGAAGAAAGCGGATAAAGCTGTAGAGCTCGCTCGGAAGTTTGAGAAGGAGCTCAAGGAAGAAAAGGTCGTTAGCGAGGGATTACTCAAGAACCTAGCAAAGACGAGGGAAAAGGCTGAGCTCTCGGAGAAGCAAAAGCAAGAGTACGACATAAAAATATCCGAACTGCAAGATCAACTCAGAGATGTCATGTTCTTCTTGGAGGCACGCACGAAGATTGAGCAAGGTGATGGTGCTGAAGCCGAGGCAGCGGGAGGTTCTGTTGAGTTGCCATCCCCTTCGGCGCCCGCCAGCAAGAAAAAGAAGGGAAAGAAAAAATAGAGAGAGAAAGCAGTCTACTGACCTGGCATGTATGATACAAGTACAGAGCCTAATAAAAAGGTTGATCCTTTGAGGTGCTTGTTTGTGAAGTCGAACAAACCCCTTGATTTCCGGCGTCGTACAGGAAGTAACTCGACGCAAATTTGTTTTCCGACTTGGACCCACCAATTGCAGAATGCACGGTAAACCACAGAGACAGCAGATATCAAAGGACATGGGGGAATATGGATTCATTCTGTCGTCGACGTAGTAGTTCGATGGCGGATATTCGTATCTCCGAGAGCTGTACTCGACGCTCGAGCAGCAACGTCTGGGCCGCTACTGCTCTCTACAGCATCCTTCTTTCGGACTAGGACATACTTGCGAGGGGGCTGCCGCGGTCTCGATGCTTGTTTCGAGTCCCAAATCATGTATAGTACGATCTCGGCGAAGGCGACAACGAGGGCCGCACCCACGGCCAATAGCGCTCGCTGTCGATAGCCGTGTCAACGAACGAACCAACGAGGGCATAGAAGGACACATACCCATTCGAGCCGCAACCCCGCGTGTTCGCTTGCCCACCAGGTTGCAACGCCTGTGCCAGCGACACTCAGAACCGCGTTGACCATCGTCGCAATCGCTTTTCTGTCCTTGGTCCGCAGACGTTGTTCCTCTTCGGGGTCTTTGGCTGCGTAAGGAGGAAAATGCTTTTCGGGCGACGTGCGGGTACCCGCGAGCAACGAGACCATCGTGTAGGATTGCGGGTCGAGGGGTGGGGAACACGCTTGCAAGGCCGCTTTGCCATCTGTCGTCTGGCACCACCTGGATATCTTCAGGATGAGTTCGTACGGGATAACCGGCACAGCTGTCGTCTTCATTTCGGATGACAAGCAGGGAGCCAGCTGTTTCGAGGTTTCATCTGGCAAGCCCGAGATCCGCAGAAGAGCTGCCAATACGTCTCGAAGGTGCGGTTCCAATGAGACGTTCAAACTGGCTGCCATGGTCTGAGTCGGCCTGATGTTCGAACTTCAAGTTTAACCAGCAACACGTATGACAACTGACAAACAAGGCAAATCTCAATCGTCTTACAAACGAGATTAGTGTACATGTGCTCTAGCTGCTTGACCCAGTCGATTCCAGGCGAGTCGCCACCAGTCCAACTTCTTGAAGCTACCGACTGCTCGAATCACCGAACCTTTTCAACTCCAGGGGGAAATTTGTAGCCGCCCTGGCGTCTCACCTACCATCGTGGATGTAGCAAATAAGTCCAGGGGACCATCCGAACTTGATGTCTTACCTCGTCAAAGATCTCCATCTCCAACAAGCTCTTGTCATGGCTCCAAAGCACGCTCTGTGCCTTTCCATCTCGCACGCATCGCGCAACCTCGTCCGCTTGGAAATGCAACCCAACACCAACGTATTCGAAGCTCTTCGTCTCTTCCTTCACAACGGCCCCTGACTTTCCCTCTGCAAGGTATTGCACGGTGAACGACTTTGGGCAAGAGATGGGCGCAGCGATAGCGATCGTCCCGCGCTCGTAGCGAATGATGACACCAGTCTGCCAGGCAGCAGCGTTAATGTTGCAACTCAATACTGCCTGCGCTGCAAGCGTGTTTGGTGCGACAGGTGAGTTGGGGGAGAATGTGACGGTGAACGAGGTACTGCGATCGACGCCCGTCAACGGCGTCTTGAGCATGGTGCCTGTGACATTCGAGGGTTTTGCTTTCTTGTTAGAAGGGTGTTCATACAACGCGAGAATGGCCTGTCAAGCCGGGGTGAGATGAAATGTTATAACTAGTGAATGAAATGACGTGCCCAGAGCAACGGATAGGGACCACTAAACACCAACGAATGAGTAAGGGGTATCGAGTTTTCTGTTGGTCGTTTCACTTACAGGTCGAGCAACGCTCCGCCCCCCAACACAGGATCCAGAATTCGGTGCGTAAGTGGAAGGTCTGAGAAGCGCTTGTCATCGGAAAGGCGAGGAAGATCGATCACAGTTACCTACTATTTATACCAAAATTGTTAGAGAGGTCAGCTGTGAGTGCAACAGGCTCCCCGAGGGCACCACTTTCCGCAATCTTCTTAACCTCAAGTGTAAGTGGTTGGAATCTTGTCCAGAGGGCCTCCATGAAGAAAACACTATATTCTTTCGCGGCTGCGAGAAGGGAACGAAGCTCCGCCGCATTTGATGTGACCGGCTTCTCGCAGAGTATATGCTTCTTTGCTTTGATGCCATCCAAAGCGTTTTCGTAATGGAGGGTGTGAGGGGTGCCTGATACATGTGCAGTGTGAGCGGTGATGGTGTTCTGCGTTCAACAGCAATACTGCCACTGACCGATGTAGACGACATCAACGTTCTTTGTAACACTCGTTGTGAACCAAGGGATATCACACAGCAAGGCGAGAATGGTTACTTACGCTGTCCGCATAAACACCTGCGTAGCTATCATACGCCTTGATAGACGGATCTCCGTTTGCGTTGTCAGCGATGAACTTGACTGCCGAGTCCAGGCTACGGGAGCCGACTGCAGTCACTTTGTGTACTATATCGTGGACACCGCGGCTGCAGGGACGTGTCAGAGAACGTGAAGTGACTCCCGTAACGATTTTGCCCGGGCCTACGTCTGGGGGTCGACGAGAACGTCCTTAGTTACGGTCCCTTGATCAGAAAGTTGTGGTCTTCCCAGGTGTCACGATGGCTCACCTTGACGAAAGAGGTTGAGATCTTGCCTGTGGAGATGATGCCCCAACGCAAGACAAAAGGTCGAGCTGATGCCATGGTGGACGTAGAGGGAGTCCCATTGATAGTCCTTCTCTGTTGAATAGGTAAGTGGCCGTCGGGCCGGCCCGGGGAGTCCTATCAGAGATGAGCTGAGTTCTCTTACCATCAACGCGCGATGTCGACGGTACTACTCATCAACGGCAAGCGAGACGCAGAGCAGACGCTCAGAGACATCTTGATCGCCCTCTTTGAACACTCCGATGTCCTTGCACACCATCTGCTCCCCGAGCTGCTCGCTGCCCAGGGTGTACATGACCTTTCTGATATCGAACGCGTCCTCGGCAGGTCTATGGAGGTTATCCGGAGCTGGGATCCAGATCTTCAGGCTCGGTTCATCGGAGGACACCCCAGGATCGGGGAAACGAAGAATCTGTCCGTCCTAAGCTCCAAGGAGCAGAGCGGAGGTACATCACAGCCCGCCCCACCCGAGGTCCTTGCGCGCCTCGCCCATCTGAACGCGTGCTACGAGCATGTGTATCCCGGATTGCGATATATCACGTTCGTTAATGGTCGAAGTCGGGCTGTGATTGCGGAGGAGATGGAGGACAAACTCAAGATCACACATTCTCTTTCTCCCGACCAGCCGCCGGTAGAGAGCTTCGTGCCGATCGAGAAAGACGGTCAAGCCTGGTGGGAGGAACTAAGTAGGGCAGTCGAGGATGTCGGACGTATTGCCCAGAGCAGACTGGCTAAACTTCAAGTTGTCGTGGAGTGACAAGGGTAAGGTCGGGTCGTAGAGGAGGACACGCCAATCTGATTAGAGCCACAGGGGGGGGTATCGCCATCGTACAAGGATAGGACCGGTGTGTACGAGAAAGAGAAGATCCACCGCAATATACACCAAATTAAATAAACAACACGGAAGGGTAAAGATTCAAAGGAAAGGGTGGATTAAGAATGTATAAGGGGAACGAAGAGCACCACGAGTGATACAACATGTGCAAAATAGATAAAGGGATATAAGAATACGACCATAAAAAAAAATACTAACGTGTAGGTTGTCGCATGGACTGCTGAGCCTTTTCTCGCATTTCTTTGCGCTACAAGGGTGAACGTGTGAGGGCGCTGAAGAACAATATTAATGGGAAGTAGGTACCCTGAGGACTTCCTGTCTCCTCATCTCCCACTCTGGATTTCGATCGCAAAGTTCTTGGTAGAACTGTTCAACCAACTTGGTGTGCATCTCCTTCTGTTCCTTGATCTTGCGAAGATCGTCGTACAATTCAGCTCTTGCCTTCATCCGTGCTTCGCTTCGTTCTTTGGCATGACGCGCCCATTCTTCGCGTTCTTTATTTCGCCTTTCGCGTTCCTCGCCCCAGGCTTGCTTGTTTAGCTGTGCGCGCTGTATACGTTCATCGTAGGCCTAGGAGATGACGCACATCAATGATATCGCGCATGGTGAAACATGGTGTGCGGCGTACCTTGCGCTTGATACGGTCGCTCAAGACTTGGAACGCTTCGCAGACCTGCAGACGTTCTGTATATGAGTTTAAGCGCACACAGGGTAGACGCGTAACTCGAAGGTGTTCATACGTTTCTGAACTTGCCCTCTGCGGCCCTTCGTTCCCGATCGGACGCTGTTGGTTCGAGCTTATCTGGATGTGTTTCGAGTGCTTTTGTCTTGTATGCCTTTCTCACTAGAGCACGGCCACGTAAAAATGGAGAAAGAGGCGAGAACTGGGAGACGAACCATCCTCCGTGGTGGCGTCTGTCGGTATGCCAAGAACGTCGTACAGCGTCAATCCGACTGGCATTGGCGGCGAGTGGCAAGTTGAACTTTGGATTGTTGGCGTAGCGCCGCTAACCGCTGACTCCGACTAGACTTTTGACTTCACACGCGTCCATCATCACGAACAAGCCCCAGGAAGTACTCAACAAGCACGAGGCAGCAGGCAATTCACGTCTTCTACGAGCACTTTTTATGCATCCCTGAAAAGGGTCCGACGGTGTACCTTTATCTCACTGGGCATTGTGCTTGCTCAGAAACGGCCCAAATGAGTTTCACGTCGTCGATTTGCTTAAAACTTGGAGCGTTATCGATGTGACTTTTACAAGATCAACGTTCCTATGGGCAGTGTATGACAGTTGCGTCGAACCATTCTTCCCAAGACGAAATGGATTCAGTTTACCGACCGACACATGACCCGCAGTTGGAAGAGACAAGGTGGGCGGGGAATTTCTTGCTCCAACGCATGATTGCTAGCCGCAAATGTACAGTTGAAATACGAGCATCTATCATGCCATCTCTTTTTTCTCGACGCCGTATTTGGCAGGGTCCGCGCCATGATGTTGGTGGTTGACAAAGTTGAACCTGTGGAGACTATTAGGAGGATGCACTACAGAAATGGCACGATACGCCTCACATCGGGAACGCCTCTACGGGGATCGAGTCAACGGGAGGTGGCATACGACAGAGTAGGCACTCACGAAATTTGAGTTGGGACCATACAGAATTGCGGTAGGCAACGTCTTGAATCCATTGTGGCTGAGAAGACTCGGGATACAACGGCTTTCCCTCGGCAACGCGTTGCCTCAACTCGGCCAGGTCCATGTCCTCCTCACGTTTGTTCTCCGTCCAGCCCCAGAAACGGACTTGCGGTGATGTGATGAGAACGAGTTCCGGTGTACGCCGAGGAGATGCTTACAACTTGAATTCTGGTACGCAAAGAGGAAGCCACCTATGAAACCCACGAGACCTCCGAGACGAAAGGTGGTGCGAAGGCGGATGTTGGGTGGCAACGGGTCTGACATGTCTGCGAGGACATTGTTCTATTACAAGGGGCATCGGATGGAGAATTTCTGAGCCTACTCCAGAAGTACAAGGCAGCCGGAAACGCGGCGGTTGCTGTAGCCCAGGTTGCATAGTCGGACGGACGAAAATAACGAACGACACGAGAAAAATGCGGATCTGCGTCGATGAGCGGGTACGGCGTCTTCACGACCTTGTCAGGCATTTGCACGGGCGATCGTGGTGGTTCAGTACAAGTTGCAAAAAAAATTAACCAAGTCATCAACAGCCCGGCCCTAAACTCCTTTATTCCCTGTCGCGATCGTCCTCCTCGTATCTTGTCTCTGACCTCCATCGTCAAGTTCCTCCCCGCCGCTCGCCCTGTCGAGCCAAACGTTATTTATTACTCACAATTCAAAATGAGCGCCGTCAGACGAAATGACCGTCGCGTCAACAGAAACAACCTCGCTTCACCATACGCGCGACCTTTGAAATCAAACAAGGACAAGGTTCACCCACAGAAAAAATCAGTGCGTACATCCGCCCGTCTCGAACTTTCTCGAACTCAACCAACTCCACCAGCCTTGGAGTCTTTCCGGACTCATTAGCTTCCTCAATCCCTTTGGAAGCAACACCGAAGCAGAGGATTCTGACTCAGGTCCATCAGATGGCGAGATCGAACAAGGCTCTCCTCCGCGCCGCTTCTCGCCACCACTACAACCATTTCCACCACCACCACCACCACCTCCACCGCAACAGCAGGCATGTACCCGACCTACGTTCCTCCGAGTGCAAGATCGCTCAATCCTCACTCAGTCGTCATCTAATTCATCGTGGCTTCCGGGAATGGACGGTCCGAATGCAACTTCAGGTCATACTACCCAACAGCCGTTTTCTTTGAACGAGCCTGCCTCTTCCGGCTCTTCCCTGGCCAAGAACCTTGAGCCAGTCACGAAGTTTCTGGTCGAGAAGGCGGGACAACCTCTTAACGAGTTTGAGGCAGCTGGCATTGTGGATTACATCCAGAAAAACGTGCAAGGTGCGCCCGAGGTTTGTTGCGTCTGCATCTATTCACCCAGGATTCTGTCACCGTTGTTGTAGGGTCAACGTTCGTTCCTGACAAACCTGAACCATTTCGATTTTCCATGTCTCCGTCACGCAGCGTGTCCCCCAATCAAACTCAAGGCATTGGTAATACCCAAGCACCCCGCAAAACCCTGTCCAAGAATCCCAATGGTCCGTACCGATGGCAGGGTGCAGGCAGCTCGCGTCCTCGCAACCGCTACCAGTCTCCCGGCTTTGGATCTCGTCCACAGCAGCACCGTATGAAGCTGTCACCCCCTAAAACGCCAGTGACGAGTGACACGAAGCGACGGCGTGTGAATGATGAGGTTGAGTCCTCGACGCCTCAAAAGCCGGCAGTGCCCTCTACCTCAACGACCAGTTTCCCAACACGAATACCGGAATCACCTATTCCACCCTCGCGGCGCGCCACCGGACGTTCTACGACATCTTTGAACGGCAGACCCACTGTTTCTTCCACACGGACTCCGGCACCGCCCGTCACGCCAAAGGCGAACGGTGTACAGCCTCGCATTCGTACAGGTGGCATACCTATGAAGCCCACTACGCCGGCCATTCCATCTCCCTTACGGCAGACGTGGAAGGAGAGTGACTCTCCACCACAGGGGTCACCGCCTTCCCGACCCACACGAGCAGCTGATTTTATGACTGAGCTCATCAAGGAAGTAACGCCCACGAAGAAACCAGATGTCTCTAATCCCTACCAGACTGCTAGCCCTGTCAAACTTCCACCGCCAGTGAGGAAACCGATAGCCAAGCGCGCCAAACCTGTTCCCAGGCCTGCGGAGCAACCAGAGGAGCAAGAACCAGAGACGTCTGCACAAGCCATCATAGAAGCAACTGTCCCAAAGGTAGTTGGCCCTTCTATGAAACGGACTCGCTTCCTCATTTGCCTTACATTCACAGGGCACGAAACGCTCGCGACCGCCACCGGAAATGGAAATGTCACCCCGAGTGGAAGAAGTTTCGGATGGTGAACCTTGGGCTCCTACGCTCAACGGTTCTACACACACGACACGCTCTGTCTTCAATGTTGTGGAGACAGTCACCGTCATGGAGGGTGAAGAAAGTCCTTTCAAGCGGCGCAAAACTCCGCCTGCTCGGCCGTCGTCTAAGGACCAAGAAATTAATGGAACCAGTGCCTCCAAAGCAATTATACATCCTGCGGAAATCATCGAGCCTGCTGACGACAATGTCCATATCAATGGCAAGCGAGCTCAACCACCATCGATGACACTGTCTCCACCATCTTCTACCAAACTGCTGTTTGCTATTCCGAAGACTTCTGCGCCGAAGGAGCCTTCCAAGCTTCGGTACAGCTTCCACGCTGACAAAGTGGAGGTGAAGGGTGCAGATGCTGCACCGGCACCGCCCCTACCATTCCTTGCATCTCCACCTGTGCCGCCCATCTCCAAGAGCACGGCTGCACCAAAGGAGGAAGCTCTTGCAATAAGTGCCGACGAGCTTCCCAAGTACGCATTCCCTGTCGCAACAACTCCTTACCCCGCCGGTCCCAGCTTTTCCGCAGCACGCTTCGCAGTCCTCTCCGTTGCTGTTGCTTCCCTACCTACCTACGAGTTCTCTACCAGCATTGCGCCAGCGCGGGCTATGAATGGGTTTAATTGGACCGCAGCTGGGTTGAAAGCCCCTACCATTCCCGCGCAGACGTGGAAGTGTTCGCTTTGCGACCTGCAGAACCCTGCGGATGCCAAGGAAAAGTGTACGGTCTGCGATGCCCCCCGACCAGTACCGACAATTTCCTCTTCCCCTTCTCCCACAACTTTGCCCGCGCCGACCTCTTCTACTCCCGCTGCGACAGCACCGCCAGTCGCCCCAGTGAAGGGCTTTGACTGGTCAGCAGCTGGCTTAGCACCACCGCCCAAACCGCAGAGTGGCACGTGGATGTGTTCTGTTTGCTCGCTCTCCAACCCTGCGAGTGCCACAGAAAAATGTTCCATTTGTGATGCTCCTCGTTAAATATACCTTATCCTGGTACTTGGGTATCGATGTGCGTTGTTTATTCTTCAACCTGTTCTAAGTAGTTCATCCTCATTGGCATTTGTCATTCCATATACACACATATACACTCTACGAAGGGTGGGCGGTAGGTGATCGTCACAACACTTGACCAAAATCCAACTTGCGTGCCACTGGTCGGCGACCATCTATGGGTGATGAGAGCTTCCGTTTCAACTTGCTCGGAGGGGCAGCTTTGACGCCCGGGCCCGACGTTGACGGTTCGACATTTCCGTCTACTTCTTCGAGAGGCCGGTTCTGGACAGAAGCAGGTTTGGGCAACTTAGATGGATGTGTTGGGTAGGGTAGAGACGTAAAGTAGGGATGGTGAAGTGCCTGTGCAATAGTGATAAGTGAAGACGATTCACGCAACATCAAGGAAAGAGAAACCTCTCGTGCACTGATCCGCCGTCGTGGCTCGTACGTGAGGCATCTACTCAGCAGGTTCAAAGCGTCTCCTGAAGCCGCGGTGAAGAGGTCCCGGAGGAGAGCGCGGGGAAACTGTCCGACGGGAATGTAATCTGGGAGTTTAGTGTGGCCCTGAGAGGTGTAGCGACGGTCAGCGCGCGCCGAGGAGACCGGCAGAATACTCACTGGCCAATCTTCTTCGGCTGGCGTTCCAAGCGCGCGAAAGATGGTTTTCAGCTGGTCCATGTCAGATTCACCGGGAAGATATGGCGTGCGTAACATGAGCTCTGCAAAGATGCATCCAACGGACCAGATATCGACTGCGGTACCGTAGTATCTACAACCGAATAAGAGTTCAGGGGGTCGATACCAGCTAACACGACGGTAAGGCTGCGTGAAACGCTCGAAGAAATGAAGCGCGAACGCACCGCGTGATGACTTGACACGTCATCTTGTATCCCGGGTCTGCAAAGTCTCTTGCGAGACCAAAGTCGGCGAGCTTGAGCTGGCCATCAGAAGCGATAAGCAGGTTGTTGGGTTTCAAGTCCTACAGCCAATGCGGGAGGCATTAGGAACACGATGTCGTAGACCGAAATACTGGGAGGGCCCTACGCAAGAGAAAAAGTGTCAAGAGGATAGACGCACCCGGTGGAGAATAAAATTCCGGTGGCAGAACTCCAATCCACGAAAGGTCATGGCCATCCAGGACTTGATGTCCGCAGGCAAGAAGACGAGGGTGCGGTCCTTGATGACAATTTCGAGGTCGCTGTCCAAGAACTCGAGGACGAGATTAAGGTTTGTTTTTGAGGAGAATACGTCCATGAGCTGGCGGAAGGTGAGCGTTGTATGAACGAACACAGAGAGAACGACATACCTCGATGATGTTTTGGTGGTGTAGCTCGCGAAGGTACTTGACTTCGCGAACGGCGGACATGTCGAGGCCATCTTTGAACTGCCCGACTTTTATCTTTTTGATGGCGACTTTCTTCGAGGTCGATGCTTCGTGGCCTAGACGTGGAATGAGAAGCTACGCGAGAACACGAACGGACAAAGGGGACCTCTGTATACCACGGCGTAGGTCCCTTCACCGATTTTCTGGTCTTTGATCCTGTAACACGCCCGGGATGGTCGAGACGGCGAACGAGGGAGTAGAGAAAGGTCATACCATCGTTTCTGACGTTCTGCGTTGGCCTTTTCGACGGCATCCATCTGGCTGGAACTCGTCAGAGGTGTCGTTTTCCATATCCAGTCTCCGCTTACCAACAGAAATGTCAATACATATGTTCATGACAGCGACGAGCCTCCTCCATCATCTCGCTCACAGCTGTGCAACGTCCTTGTCAGATCTGGGTCATCGGGCGATTTGGTCCCGCTGAACTGAGCCTCACAAACATCCCCCGACATGCATGCAGTGAAGCCATGGAGAGCTATAGTGACGACGATCCCCCACTCCCATCTATATCGCTGACGAGATCCAAGCCCGAGGTCGCTACCATCTTTCACCTCCCACTCACGGCGTTCGTCTCGCGCACTCGGCTTAAGCGTCAATTCTTATGGCGGACGGCCGTACTGGACCATCATATCGGACCTTATTTTCCCTGACCGTCCAAGAGAACGACACACGTGGACCGTCGAAAACCAATGAGAGGAGACTGGAGGTCTGGGACCTAACAGGATGACACCCCCACCATCATTTGTACGCAGTAGCAGGAACGCAATCTGTGTTCCACCGTTGTCGAGTAGTTAACCCGCCTTCAACCATTTTGATCCAGCAGGGATCATTAGATTCATATGATACAAGAAGGTATTGACGATGCACAAGAAGTTGACATGAAGATGACAGATGGACCATCCTGCATCACGATCATCTGAACCCAGAGAAAACCGTATCATGAGAAATGCGTAAGTAGAGATCGTTGAGCTATCGAGGTAATAGAAACCAACGAGGGGTGTCCGTGTGGAATATGTGAGCATTAACAATGAACGAAAGATAGCGATGCGACCACATGCTAGCTTGTTATCGTATGATATTAGGTGGATCCGGCAGAGAAATGGCTGTGGAAGCAGAAGACATGAAAATAGATACACCGGACGAGAATGACACAATGCGTCATGCGCCCCGACTCTGCACTGGGGCAGGGAATGCGGACGACATTGGCGAAACCTGGGTCTGAGTCGGAACATCAGCATCGAGGGAGTTATTCATTGCCGGTGCTGAGCTTGTACTAGGCGTTGGTGGCGCACCGCCCGGGGTTGGCACCTTCCCGATGAACCAAGAGGGCACCCAGCCGCGATCACCACCCTCCTCCTTGACAGCCTTGAGCCGAATAATTAGCTTCAGACACGATTGAAGGAGCGGAAACATACATATGACCAATGGTTGTACCGCTTGAACACCCTCAACGCATCGTCCTTTGCTAGGTCCAACTCCTCTTCACCTTTCTTCTTGTAGTCCATTAACGCAATTCCAGGGAAGCTCGTTGATATGATGCTCAACGGCAAGATCGGCGTCTTGTTTTCAGAGGTGTCGGAAGATCCAGCCGCCTTAGCTGCTGCTGTTGCTTCGGCTATCGCTGATGCGACTGGCACGTTTGTCTCCAACAAACAACCTGCAGGTACCCATCCTTGTTTGGAGGTATCGGTGTCGACGACACCGGAACCTGTTGGGTCCCGTTGCACAACCCACCAGCCTCGAGCTCGAGAAAGGATGACAAACGTATCGCCACTAAGCACCAGGGTAAGACAGCTACCAGATTCCGAAATAGAAAGAGAACGCACACGACAACGTCGAATTCGTCCTCTTGTTCCGCCATATAGGGATATATGGCCACCGCATATGAGACACCCACGGATGGAGGCATCTCCCTCCTCGTACTCTCTGCATCGGTTGATCTATACATCGTCCCAGATCTCAAGCCGTCGGAGGAGCCTTGTCCTAAATTGACCAACGTAGCGGAGCTCGCAGTGTCCTCGCCGGATTTATTTTCGACGATCGGTGACATGACCTCGGGCCAGCCAGCTTGCGGCGTAGTGCCTGTGAGGGGCGGTGCTGGTGCCGATAGGTCACTCACCTCGAGCTTGGGAGGACGGGCAATTGCTTTTCCCTGGCCAGGAGCGACAGGCTTGTAAGGGTGTGAGGGTGTGACGCTAGGTGTGCTACTATTGCTGTGTGCATGTTCGGATGAAACGGAGGCTTTGCGTAGGGCGTGTTTTTGTTGAGCAACCGCGATGGGGGACCGTATGTCTTTGATATGTTTGAGCATGAAGACGGGGTTTTTCTTCGCATCCTTCAGTTTTTGAAAGAGTAGCAACGGTTTCTCATCGTAACTAAGACATCGTTCGATGCGATTTCCTGCGAAAGTGATGATAAGTAACTGAAGACGACGGACGGGAGTGTGCACAGTACCAGGCGATCCATAACATATGAACATGGCATAGTTTTGCCAGTTGTCGTTGTTGATCTTATATTTCTTCAAGGCAGCTGGCAAGACCTTCCACGTCGGGTCGTCCAAGCTGACTTTGAAACTCTTGAGATTGTCTGTGCTTTCTTGCCGATTAGTTCTTGCAGATGCCAATGGTTGAGCACCGGGTGATTCGGCAGAAGAAAGGGATGGATTTCTTTGTGATGCAGAGGATGTCGGGGCGGTCTGGAGTGGATTGGACTGCATCGACCGAGCCTGAGAGACGTCGTGCTCCATTTGATGAGGGGAGGGAGTCGGAGAATCTATCTCCGGCTTAGTGGGTGACTTTGTAGGATTCACGTATTGAGCCCATTTGAAGGAAGGTTGTCGCTTTAATGTGGGTTCTTCCTGTTTGTGAGAGTGAACAGTCTGCCGACTGTCATTAGAGTGCCCATACCAATCGTAGCGATTGACGAACTTGGGTGAATTCCTCAAGCAACGATTCGAAGGTCTCCTTTAGACGTTTATTGTCTTCTTCGAGGTGAGAGACACGCTGAGCTGAAAAGTGTGGGTACAATGAGGGTGGAAAGGCAGGACTGTACGCGAGGCACCCACCCTGCTCCCTGACGAGGTCGCTTAGCTTCTCGACAGATGTGGTACGTCCCCGCGCTTCTGCTGCAAGACATGGTTCAATACGAAGAATCCCGTCAGGGAGGTGGACATACACGGGGGAACATAGTGATCCGAGTCGATGGGTATGTGGTGCGCGAGCTTGGCCTGGTAGATTGCTTTGAGGATGGCTAGCCTCTGACCGATGGTGGCGACTCCGACTGCCTTGAGGGACTCTGGATCTAGCATACATAGGACGTCGCCCGAGATGTTGTGCTCTGGATGGGACGAGGTGAGCTACGGCATGCAAGTGGTGACGAAGACTCGGTACCCTTGATCTGGTGTTCGTACTGAGGGAAGCCGAGCGCGGAGAACCACTTGTGAACGCGGTCCTCGTTCCAGTCGAGGATGTTGTCGTCGTCGTTGGCGATGTCCAAGGCCATGTCGATGAAGTCGATGAGGCTCTGGTCAAGAGAGACTTTTGAAAGCCAAACCAGTGATACAGATCACGTGCTAGCTAACGCTCAGGAGTGGACCACGATGGACAATCCCTGGGCGGCCACCACCTGGGACGCGAATACGTCTTTGGAATGGCCCATAACCCAACGCACAGACCAGTGGTTACATGGTGATACACAGTGGGAGCCCAGCGCGACTCACGACCAACAGGACTCTACGTCCGTCTCAGACTCGGGTCACCAGTCTGCTCGTCCTACATCACCTGCCCAAGATGCCTCTGATCCAATCTCTCCCAACATATCTGGTCAGGAGGTTCTCCAGGATCCTCCGGACGACGACTGGGACATGACGTGGAGCACCGCGCCCTCTCATTCCAAAGATACTCAACCACCTGACCAGTGGGAGGCGGCTCGCCAGGAAAAAGAAAAACTCAATCGCACGGTGGTACGACATTTGTACAAACGCACGCTATAGCTCATTCCTTAGTCAAAAGGTCAGCCCCCAGAATCGCTCGACTCTTTGCTCCGTCTTTGCCATCAAGTCTCGCAAGACATCTGGCCAGCACCTGAAACCAGCAAGGAGGAGGACTGGAAAACAGGTTTCGGTGAGCATGCAGACGTGTACGTCTTGCATTCTCCGCGACTTCGCAGTTGACAACTTATAATGAACGTTCACCTCCAGCATCGCGCTTCTCGCTCAGTTACTTCCCACCGATTCGACACTCCCACCCACTGTGCAGTTTTCAACGACTGCGACCGCAAAGGCCATGAACGAGGCTCTGAAGCTGACACGTCACTCGCCAGTGGCGGCCAGCAGTCCCATATCACGCTTGTTAGCGTCAAAGGGGTCTTTGGAGTGGGAGAAATCCGTCAAGGCTAAGCAACACGTCGTTCCAGATACGGCGCATGTCGGGTGGAGAGTCATTGAGAAAGAAGATCGCCTTTCCACTCTCGAAGAGTCGAAACCGAGAAAAGTTACTGGTGGCTTACTGTCCTTTTGGAACCGCAGGGCATCAACAATCCAAACTGCTCCGGTCGAGACACCGCGCGAACGATCCACCTCCCCTGCAAGGTCGAGTCTAGAAAGTGTCAAGTCTACTCCCCATCCGCCGTCTTCGCGAGCTGCGTCGCCACCAAAAGCATCCACTACCCCCATACCGCCACCGCCACCGCCACCTACCGACCCTCACACAATGGCGGCAACCGCACCAGCTCCTTCGGCAGTTTCACGTTTCCTGAACCGGTTTTCCCGCATAAGAGGGGTCCAGCACAGTGCTTTGGCACTCTCCCCCGATGACCTCGAGTTTCTGTCTGACATCGTGCCGAGTGCGAGTGATCCGCCTGATGAAGGCATTAATGATAGTACCTTGGACGCACTGACGGGTGCGAACAATTCCTCCCTTCCACCAAAATTGCCACCTCCTCCCAAGCAACCAACACTGTCGAGCCGTCCCTCATCGGTACTCGGGCTTGGACCCCCGGACGGTACAATCCTCCAGGTGTACGCTACAAATCATACAACGAATGTCCCTGCCTTGGCTCCTCCGCTATCACCGGAGCCTGCAGTTTCGTTTTCGCGTACACAAAGCCCCCGTTTAGACGGAGCAGCACTTACCGTTGCACCGGCACCGTCAATACAGAAAACACTTCAGTCCAGCTCTCAGCCCAGCTCATGGTCTCAATCTTCTTTCACGCTTCCACCACCCCAGAAGACGACTCCGTTACTATCCATTCCACCACTCCTCCCTCCACCCCCGGTTTCTCCTCCACAAACACCCCGACCAAGTGCATTCACCTCGAAGACACCTGGTGATTCATCCACGACGCCGAACACTCCCTTCCACGACTCCGACGACGAATTCAGTGCATTTACTTCTTTTCCACCTCCTGCCCCCGCTCCATTTCCGTTGTCTGGACCATACCTTTCCCAAGGTCCCCCTTCACCACCCTCACCACCACCTCGCCGTTCGTACGAGCGCACACACTACCCAAGCTCGTCTTATGCATCATCGATAATAAGTCCTGCATCTCAATCATCGCTAGATCGATTATACTCTTCGAGGTCTTCCATTTCTGCGTCCTTGGACAGTTTCGATGATTTTGTTTCTCCACTTCCAGTCGTGCGAGGTGATGGTAGGAAGCGCACACCATCACCACCCCCGTTGCCCGTCAAATCTCAGTTACAACACCCGCAACTTCTGCGTCTCGACACTTCCTCCCCCCGCGTCTACCGTGCACATACCCCGAGCCAGATGGCATTCGCATCACCAACTGTTCATACCAGCCTCATGCAGAGTGCATTCTCGTCACCATCCGTCAGCGACGCAGAACATCAACGAACGCAGGGTCTTGTCAACCAAGCGGCAGCGCGCGGAGGGGTGTTGTGGCCCAATTCGCCTGATACCGCTGAACCGATGGTGAAGGCGATTCCGCCGCCACCTCGGTCAACGTCCACGTCGCCCAAGTCATTCATTGGACAGGATGGTTTTGATTTGCTAGGCGATACTCTTGGTGACGGTTTGGGGAGTCTGGTTAGGATGGGGTCCAAGGCATCAGCACCCCCTGCCACGGATGTATCGCGCGCACCTTTTGGAGCCGCGAGCGGTCCAGGCAAAGGACCTGGTTTTGGGAGTCAACTGCGCCCCTCCCTGCCGCCATTGTCTTCCGCATCAGCACCCATACTTTCATTGTCCTCTTTAGGTACTCCAGCGGCTATGGGAACATCACAATCCGGGCTGAAACAGACAGGTGGATTATCGGCACAGGATCTATCGTTCTTTGAAGGGTTGTAGATCTGTTCGCAGAGCTTATGTAGGCCGAGTAGGCACAAGTACGCTATGTTACTTGGTTTATTCCCCCATAGTTAAACGGCGCCGCAAAAAGTACATGGTCACTTGACAGTAATGTTACAGATCATAAGTGAAAGGACGAGATGATAAGAAACTACACCTCCAGGCTATGGTATAACGAGTGGCGCGTAATAAAGTAAAACTCAAACAAGCAGAATCCACCGTGTGCTAGTTACCGCTCGATCTTCCCTCCTCAAGGACTCCAAAATTTCCAGGAAGAGCTGTTGTGCGCACCACGACCATGTCTATCATCGCGATAGCCATGCCCACCCCGATCGACCTCATCCTCCCTGCCTCTGTCCCTTTCACGATGCTTGTGACCGTGACCGTGACCGTGACCGTGACCATGACTGTCCTCGCTGGAATGATCATAGTAGTGTCCGTGGTGCCTCGATGAACGGGAGTGGTGAGGTGGTTGCGCAATCGCTTCATAGTAGGTAGGCGGCGGCGGCGGCATGCCATCGGCGTGGGACGGACCAGAGACAGGCAGTGCAGGAGGGGTAGGAGGTAGTAACGCCCTAGGCTGGGACGTGGACTGCTCGACACCGTTTATCGTGTGCCGTTCTGTTCCATCCGGGTACCGATACGTGACGTGTTCGTTTCCCTATGTTTGTCGTCAATGTGACAGGAAGAGAAACCAGAGCGCCCGAATGCCCACCTCTGAGTCCCGGCGCACAGACTTGCTGAGCGTGGTGCCGTTGACAGTAGAGCTCGTCCAGCTCTGAGAGACCCACCGTCCTCCATTGCCGACATTGCCGAGCGTCTGCATCCTGCTGCTCCCCATGCCTCCGCCACCGAAATCGAATGGAGAAGGTAACATGGAAGGGAAAGCGTTGCCAAAGAATCCACCGCCAAATTGGCTCGATCCAAAACCGCGGTGTCCGAAAGGATCGTCGACGAAGGGGTCGAACGCTCTGGGAAGGTCTCCGAATATCGAG
Organism: Porphyrellus cyaneotinctus; assembly: GCA_038091315.1. Classification (NCBI taxonomy): domain Eukaryota; kingdom Fungi; phylum Basidiomycota; class Agaricomycetes; order Boletales; family Boletaceae; genus Porphyrellus; species Porphyrellus cyaneotinctus. The sequence goes on along the minus strand of JBBPOF010000022.1, from coordinate 70,539 downwards.
TTGAACAGTACAAAGGGGTCCGTAAAGCCCCTCGGGCTAGGACGTGGGCCGAAACCGAAACCACCAAATGGTTCCATGCGAGGACCACGGGAGAAGGGTTCGCGGAAGAGGGGTTCGTGGAACAAGGGTTCTGAGAACGGGTCGTGGGGGCCGTTGGCAAAGGATGTCTGGGGGGGAGGGGGCCAGACGCCGTGTTGGTCGTATGCTGCTCTGGTCTGGGGATCATGCAAGACTTCGTATGCGTTATTTACCTGTCGCGTGGGGGTGGGTGAGCAATGAGTGGTAGGATCGGCGACGATGGGTGTGTACCTTGCGGAACATGTCTTCAGAGGCGGATTTCTCGGCTGCGGAGGCACCTTGGGGCAGGCGATCAGGATGGGTCTCTAATGCTTTTCGCCTGTAGGCCCTTCTGACTGTAACAATGTTTGAGTACGATGGACATGGACTAGGAATTGTCTGACTCACTTTCTTCCGTGGTCGCATTGCGGCTAATGCCCAATGTCTCGTAGAGATTCGTGGCCATGACTTGCTCGACAAAGAAAGTTAGATGTATCTGCGAACTGGTGGAGAGGAGTAGAAGGACATAAGGATAGCGTGAGGCGTTGTGGCTGGATTATTGACATTTCTAGCAATCCTGCCGAAAACCACGTTTACATGGGTCTTCAAGAGGTCATATTGTGTGCGACGGCGGGCTCAGCGCTGGGACCAGGCGCGTTCGTCTTGCATGATCTTCAGACAGGCAACGTGCTCGCATGCTTCAAGCAAACTACCTCTGCGCTCCATTGTAGCGCTTTCGTGGAGACCAAGGATGGCCAAGGAGGCGTCATCCTTGCAGCGCAATCCGACAAGGCCATTCTAAACGTCTACAACTTTCAAAAGGCACGCATCCCGCAAGGATCGTCTACTGACGACTGACTATCGACCAACAGGACCAGATCACCCTCAAGGTGGTTCTGCCAGAAAAGCTGACTTGTCTGGCGTTGGATCAAAAGGCAAGATATTGCGCCGGTGGCACCGCTCAAGGACGGATATACCTCTGGGAGGCGCGTTTCGTTCCATCTCTGTCAGTATGCCCTGTCATGACACTTCGGATAGTAGGTCGCGTCAGGCATACTCTACCATGCTTGGGATGCTCACTATCGCCAAGTGAATGTGATAAAATTTACCTACGATGGAATGGTGTTGGTATCCGCCAGTGAAGATTCCGGTATCGGCGTTTGGTCAGTGTCCAAGTCCGTGTTGACCTTCGTTGCATCAATAGTCCTGTGGGCTAAACCCGACTCCCTCAGATTGGTGGACGACGATCTCCAAAATGATCACCCTCTTCCACAATTCACGTTGTCGGACCACACTCTCCCGGTCATGGATCTCGTCTGTGGTTTAGGCCCGTTTCCAACGTGTCGCATATTGACTGGGTCCCTTGATCATACAGTAAAGGTGACTAGACGCTTAAACTGGTTGGTCTCTTGACTGATAACATGACTAGTTGTGGGATCTAGCCACCCAATCCCTGATAACGACATTCCATTTCCCGAAACCAGTTCGCTGCGTCGTCTGGGACATCACGGAACGTCTCTTCTTTGCCTCTTCACCCGATGGATCCATCTATCAGGTGAACCTATTTCGCGAACGCGAAATCAAAAACAATGCAGGACCGTTTATCGAAGCTGTCGGGGGCGCAGGTACATCCGGCGTCATCCACTTCGATGCGGACGGAACGGCAGAGCGAAAACGACTTATCGAAGTTGATCAACCCGTGACGGCACTTTGTATCTCATTGAACGGGTCGCTCCTTGTGGCTGGAACAGAATCTGGGCTCATACATGTCTACGACATTGCATCGCATCAACTTTTGCGGACGATCTCGACTCACAAAGGCTTGTCGATATCGTTCCTTGCGACGATGCTGAAGCCCCCGGACCTCGTGGGCCATATCAGTCTGTCTCTGAGCGTGTCCAGCGTGGCTGATGCTCGCGATGTGATGCCAGTGCGACCAGTTGCAGCATTCCATCGGATGAAAGATGTGAACGCTAGGGAGATGCACGAGGTAACGATGATGTTGCCAATCACGAGCGAGGTGGGTTGTTTGTTTAAACTGTGCATGCCACTACTCATTTCGACAGACACCGCAAATCGGCCGGTGCGACTATGACTACCCCGAATCTGAATTCCAACGGGATCTGTTCTCTTTCGTTCGGCCGACAGAGGCAGAGCCTTTGGGAGTGCCATTGACAAGTAGAGTTGCAGAGCTGGAGGCGGAAGTAGAACAGTTGAGGGAACAGCTAGGGAAAGCAAAGGGCGTGAATGATGCGATATGGCAGACTGTCGTGCAAAAGGTGCTCAAGGGTGCTGATGACCCGCAGTCCCGGTTGGAAGGCGACGTTCATATGAACGACTTGGAGTAGGGAAATCATACGTGTGGCTGTGATACCGCGTGAACAGCACCTTGGCAAGTTCTTCACTGACGTTCACGAAACTTTGCTTGGATTCAAAACGATGGGGTTCAGACAAGGCGCAGTACTTGCATCTTGCTCTTTTTTCCTTGGTGGGTTGCGCTCCGTGTGCAGGTTGTAGGCTCGCTGACTGTCATATCCCTCGTCTTCCATAAGGGGTCCTTTTCATATGCTTCTTCGTGGACTACCGTATCTTGTATCAGGGCTTGACAGAAGACGCTATCAAGGATGGATTCCAGTTTTATGCTACGTTCTTTAATGCACCTCCCGCGATCAAGGTTAGTCCGACTGGGAATTTTCTAGACGTCGCAACTTGATGAATTGGTTTAGGCACTTTTACATGGCTTCGTGGGAGTCGGGCTGACCGGCCTTGTTGCAAAGCTCCTGCAGTGGGACGAGAGTGCCATCTTCTTTGACGGCACTAGCTTGGGTGAAGTCGTTTTAGGTCTTTTGCAAGCAAGTCGTACTCACAAACCGGTCTAAGCTGCCTACCTCTTCGCAGTATCCCTCTATCTAGCTGTGACGATTCCGTGCTTGCGCACGATGATAACACCAGCACAGGTGGACACCATGGATGATCGCGTCGAGGCCATGAGGATCTTGTCCGCGGGGAATACGATTATGATGCTCGTTCTCGGAGCCATACTTGGGTTACAGGTAAGTTGTGATTACCGATCGCATAAGCCGTGTGCTCTGGTTCTAGCGTGTGCGGCGTTGTTGGGTGTGTCGTTCCTTTTCCCAGGCGGGGACACGTCTCCTTGCGGCGCTTTCTTAGCCGAAGCGCTTGCCGGGAGTATCAGACTTCTGCGTAGCGAAGCTACTCGATTTTTTTTTTTCTGTCTCGTTCCACATGCAATTATATTTTTGTGGTTCGACTGATATTTACTTTTGGGAACAGGGCGGCCAAGAATATGCACGCAGGGTCGAGCTAAAAGAACTAGCAAGGGTGGAGAAGGCGGAGAAGGAAGGGGCTGCCAGATCAACGTCTGAGAAGGACAAGAAGGAGTGAGCCTGGAGCACATTATGGGTGGTGCGAGTCCAGAAGTTAGCTAAGGGATGGCTAAGGCTTTTTTTTGTAATTATCTCCATCAACGCCTCGGAGCGCCACACCAAAACAAATCTCCGTTGCTCTCTCCATCGATGTCGTCAGGCAGAATCGCGACGCTGTTGACTTGGTGTGAGGAGAATCGCATTCGGATTGACTCAACGTTACAGATAATCGACAGCCACCAGCAGGCTGTCGGTCCTCGCTACGAAACCAATTTGACAGCTCCCGACAAGCCCTCCCGCGAACGCGGACTCTCCATGTACTCACGCCAAGATTCGATTGAATGTGGCCGTACCTGTGAGTCTTCATCAAAACCCCTCGGTGTTCTGTCGCAGAAGGAGTGCCTTCCTTTGATCCTTACTTGGAGTCGCAAGGGTTGTCTGCTCTCGTGCGAATGGGATCTTGTTACAGAGACCAATCGCTCTCTCCCCTTTTCATATGGGGGGACATTGATCCTTTTGTTGGGGATTATCACCTCCTCGCCCGACTTCGGTTTCAAGGGACTCCGTCTTTCTTGGTGTGCTAATTTATCTTTGGGTTTCGTAGTGGTGTATATTCCAAAGACCGCCGTTTTATCCGTCAAGTCGTGCTTCTTCTCCCAGCGCATATCATCCGCACCATGTGGTCACGGTGCACATCTTTCTCTTTCTCTCGCGCTATACGGAGAACTGTGCGTCAGCTTCTTTCTTTAGCTGTTTCTCCTAACGTTGACCCATATTGCTGCACTTGGTGGCGTCGGCTGCACGCCGCCTGACGCGTTCGAAATCTCTATCGCGATAATTTTCACACAAACGCCAAAAATAAACGTTTCTGTACCTCTCCTTGGATGAACGCGCGAACATCAATGCCAACTCACCTTCCCTCGCTTCTTCGTTCCCATTCTACGATCTTCTCACTTTGAATCCGGGATTTTCCTTCTCGATGGGTTCTTTCTGGCCACGCAATGATGGGACCCTGAATGTTGCTGTATCTCTTTCTGGTGGTCTCAATGCGACTTGCGTTATCACAGCCTACTCGGACCATATTCACAATGGTTTGGTTACCTCCAAAGCCTACCACGAGAGACAGTGGATATTGCCGTGTTTTGGGGTGTTAGCGACGCCATTGAAACTCGGACATGCACCTGTCTAACCCGCGGATGTTCGAACACTGATGACACATCGAGTGTGGCAGACGTACAACGACAGATCACCCTTGCCAAATGTCCGTGGTGTGTTTGGTTGCACGACAACCAGAATGCAAGGGGGTGGCTTGAAGTCACCGAGGTCAGCCGGGACCAGGTAGGTTTGATGGTGAGTCCTATAAGCCTATGTTTGGTATTCATTCCATATGTTTAAGCTTTTTCTTTTTGTCTCGAGTCCCCTTTTGCTTTCATCTCTTTGCTGGTTCCTTCGGGGTTGCGTGGATTCCTTGCCGGACTGATCACGCATTTTGCAACTTCTTGGTTCCGCTATGTCAACCTACAGTTCTTGTCGGCAATCCCCGCTCACCTTAATCCGCTTCTTGATGCGGGTATTGACACCCACTGATCCTTGAACTATTTTCTGCATCGGTCGCACACCCTTTCGTGATCCATTGGCCTGGAAGTTCATATCGCCAGGCTGCCGTTCGCATTTTCCCGTAGACTACGGCATGCGGAACTGCGCATGCATAGTGACTGATGGACATGGTCCATGCAGTGGCGGACATGCGCTCTATATACGGTCTAGCTCGTGAATACGTGCATGGGCGTGTCCGTCAGGTGTGCGGCTTAGACATCGATTGTGGCACAGGAATGCCCGGCGGATCTTTTGATCTGTCGCGTTGTTTCACCCGTCTTGTATCCGCAACATCTGGACTAAGCTACAGCACAACAGAATCTGGTTCCAGACAGGTCGCTGCCAGGGTTTTCATTTACCATCAGGAAAGCACGTTCTCCTCACGGCAAGGCTTACAACTCGATCAATGTCTTTTTGACATTGAGCTTCCCAATTTCGATTACCACCCTCGTTCTCTCAATTTTGCATCATTAAAGGGTGTCTTCATTCTCGGCTGATCAGTTCTCATTAACATTTATTCAATGCAAATACTGTCCGCGCATTCCCTATGACATTTGCTGCACCATCATGCATCATGATTTGCGCAGACGAGTCGCCCCTGCAGTGAATCCTTGATTAAGCAAAATCGCAGACAATTTGATTGCGTTCACCTGCCTTTCGCCTTTATTCTTTAATTATTGATATCATTAACTGCTTTTTTTGACTTTTCATGTGTTCACGGGCAGATAACTGACGCGTAGCTCGCGAGCAGGAGGAAATACGTCAATACTACCATGATGTCGTGGAACCCACGTTTCACATGGCCTGGACTAACCCTGAGCCAGAACGTGACCCATTGTTCTACGGCAGAGGAGACAAACCTGTGGATTTCACTGCACATGCGGATACAAGAGTATACGGGGTTACATTCCCAGGTTTCTGCCACGCTTACTCGCTCGTCTCGACACGTGCATTCTGGGTGGATGCGTATCATGGCCTAGCAATGGTTCCAATTGCCGACGCGTGAGTCTTTCCTTCTTGACCGAGGTTACACGGGGCGTGGCATTAGGACGCCACGAGATCCCCGTGTCCATAAACGGCATCTGCTTCCCCTGCTTTGTTGGTTGCCACCTCGTTCCAATGACGCCTGTTCATATTGTGCGTCTAATTGAGAATCACTAGTTCCAATTTCACTTCCGGCTCGGTTAGACAGCAAGTGACCGTTGCTACCCTCTACCCCTCCTTATTGTTCAGAGTCACTGATGAAACAGCGCCACACCACTTCATCGTGTTGGTGGAGGAACATGGATGGAAGATGTTCAATTTCGACGGACTCGTTGGCTCTGCGTGCCCGTTGATTATAGTCCTTTGCTTGATTTCCTGTCGTTCAGCATGTGCAAATCTGACCCACCTTCCAGTTTCAACCATACGAACGATAATCATGTACAAATGGAGGTGAGTAATGAAATTCGATCCTTCTCTCCAAAGTCGCACTCTATCGGGCGGTGGAATCCAGGACCATCTTCGCCCCCTTCTACTTTCGTATAAGGATATGTGCGTATATATCTGAATTGACGGGTTTTCTTTGCAGAGCGACTATGACGTCTGTGTCGAATGCGGTTCTCTCGCCGAATGTGAGCACGATCGTGAGATGGAAAGTACGGCGGTCCCTACTCCACTCCCGTCCAATGTACATCCACTGTCGCATGACGGCACCCCGACATCCAGCGAGATCGACTATTTGGAAATGCGTACCATGCGGCCCGTCCCTCCATATAGTGAAGTGTTCAACACATACGGTTCCTTGTCCAACGCCGCGCTCCTCTCTCGATATGGCTTCATCCTTCCTGAGAACGAATATGACATGGTCCGGATGGTACTCAATCCGTTATCGATGAAGAACCTCTGCCAGTATGTCGGGGTGGAAGATGCATCCGTCGGGGAGGATGGCCATGCCGTCACGGGAGCTTCGAGCTTCGGGCGCTTTACAATCAGGAACGCCTCCAGGGTGAGTCACATTACCGATCACGGCGGCGCTGACTGTGAACTTCATTTACGATAAGGAACAACAGCCCCAGTACACTCAGGGAACCGCGCACCACGAGGAGCCACCTTCATTCTCTGTTGGTGCTTGGGAAAACACAATGAATGGATTGCTCCACGTTTACTCTTACGTTGCGGACATATGGAGTTCGGAAGCGACATGGGATGAACAAGACGATGGCTTGGTATTCAACCCGCAGCCTTCGTTGACAGGACCGGTCTCGTTCCAGACCAGTGACGGGCCAGTTCGGATCGCTCATGACTTGGTGATCAATGCTGATGGGAAGATATCACACTCTCTTTGGTTGTTTTGCGTCTTTGTGGCCTTGTTTGCCATTCGGTCTCATTGGGAGCCTTCTTTTGGAGACCTGATGGAAAGAGTTGGACGCGGTCCTGAACGCATCGCTTCGCTGACAGAGTTCAAAGCAAGGTTAATTAGCGTTCAGAGATACCTCGAGCGTCTTCGCTGCATCCACGATGGAGACAGCAACGACGGGGATATGGAAGGCGGTGACAATCCTGGATCAACATACTCCCTTCCCTCGCTCCATTCAGCACCCTCATCACCTAAGCCGGATTACGACACCGAGTCAGATGAATTCGCACAGCCTGTTGCCACTGCTGAAGCGCAGTCTGGGCCTACTACGATAACACCTGAGGTCACGTCGGCTTCCGTTACCATAGGCTTGGGTCCCGGCAACCTTGGCTGGAATCCATTTGAATCAAAAGCTATCGAGGGTCGGGCCCTTGGAACTGGACCCCAGGACCCTGAGATAAGCGCGAGCTTCTCACAGGCGTCATCTGACCACTCCTTGTTATCAAGCCATCCTACGCTATGGGCAACAAAAGAGTCATATCAGGAAACGGCTCTTGAATCCTCGATGGCCCACACCACCGGAACTAGCGCCCAGCACGACCGTACTCGAAGTGCGGACGGAGAGCGGCCCCCGAAGCGCCTCCGCCGCGATAGCGATTCCATCGTGGCAAACTGCGCCGATAGATTAAGCAGAGCCACACCCGAGCCCGCACGAGGAGGACAAGATCGGGAAGTCCTAAACGCAACCAATGATGGCTTCGAGATGGCCGACGACGTGAAGCATCGGATGGCGCTGTCGCTCGCGCGCACAGTGGTCAGTCTGTGTCGCGACCGATATCGTCCTCCGACGCTGAGCAAAGAGCAATGGGCCATCGGTATGACTGCGGCAGAACTTGGGGAATTGCTCGACGTGAGTCCTTTTTTTTCGTTCGTTCGTTCGTTTTGCGCGTGTCGTATGACTAAACTCCCGTTGCCGCGACCCTGATTGTCCGAGCATGGGGGTGATCAGAGTTGGGTTCTGTAAGCTGCATTATAGCGGCGAAGATCTCAACGGCTATCATGACCGCCTCTGGCGAGGCGTACACGGTCCCAGTGACCCGCATCGACATGACTGTAGGGGTGGGTCATGTGTGAGTGCAGGACAATCTGGACCGTAGCGAACTTAACCACTCCCTTGGTTCCTGCTTCCTTGCGGCAGAGCAACTCCCTTCTGTCCCCGTTGGGAAGTCGGTATTGTGTCTCTTTCCCGTTCTGGTTGCCTATTCAGTCTACAGACAGACTTGGGCCGAAGGCCTTTTCAAGTCGAAGTTTCATCATATTTTTCTTTCTATGCCCTTCGTCATCTCCCTTTTCGTCACGTTGTGGGAGCGGGTGCGCGGAGATGAGCTGATCGCCGTCGCTCCTAACCCACATCCTGTGTACCCGTTGGCATACATGTAACGGGGTTCATGAGAACATTCATGTCCTGCCGCACAATTATCCTTTGGCGGATCCATTACCCCTCCATGCCCCCTCTGATATCCTTCCCTCTGGTTCACGAACCCTGTGTTTCCACAAGCCGCCGCGTCTTCCGCGAGATGTCACAAAGTGACATCGTCGAGAGGTCGTGAAGCAGATCATCTCCGCATGCGGTGCTGTGGCACTTTCGTCACCGATCAATCAATAACTTTTCCCATTGTTCCCCGAACACGTCCAGGCCATTGTCCGCCGTATATGGGACACCAAGGTCCCTGTGACTTTACAAACGTTATTTTTTATCCATTGTTCTGTGCGATCTGTCATTGTATTCGGTCGCGCAGGCATAACGTGATACGATCGTGGCATCACCTTGTCGTTTCGCGATTTGCATGTGACGGTGTTTGGGGGGACTTCGGACGCGTAACTGACGGACCTTGTCTTTGTATAGGAAACACCCGACTGTATGCATCGTACGCGGAGAGCCCTTGTTTTGGCGATCAGTGAGAGATCGGTCGTGGAAAGTTGTGCGGCGTGCTGGGGTGCTATTCTAGGGCAACGATTGCATAAGGACGTTTAGGGGATCTTGAAGCGAGACGATTTAATGAATCAGCAGCAGCGCGGTAAGCGGAACGCATCAATAGGAGGACTGAATTAGAGGCGGGTCATTGGCGATACGATGCCAACGGGTTCATAATCAAGCCTAGGCATCGGACACGCTACGTCTGATTTGAAAGCGTCGGCAAGCGGGATGACGACAGGGCGGGGGGACTCGGTGATGCTTGGATGACTAGGACGGGTTAGTTGTGTTGCTGTGTTGAATGACGATACTACGGAAGCAAAACTGGACCAAGGTGTTTGATGTACAAATAGGTGAGACACGGCGGCGACGGAACGTCGAGTTAAAAAAAAACGATTATACGTGATAAAGACATGTGTCGTACTACGAGCAAGACGATAAAATCGGAGGGAGACACACAATGAGCAGAATGCCGTAGAGTTTGAATTTTTCATAAAGGAGTCATCGCACGTTAGCTCCGTTTCCCCGATCAGTGCGAGGGAGGGAAGGAGGAGGGTGAGATCAGGAACAGGGTGAGTACCTGACGAAAAGGGAGATATATGGTGCTTATGTGTGTTGCAGGGATAGCACAGGGAACTGACAGTGGCGTCATCACATCGAAAGACTTTGCATGCCACCGTATTCATTTCATCGAGCGTATGAGTACTGGAAGTAACATGTATTTTGGACTCCGCATAAGAGGGAGGGGCGGGGCGTCGAAGAACGTAGTAGGGGCATGCCAGTGGCGCGTGGGCAAGAAGTGGGGTGGTGGTGGTGGTGGTGGTCCACCGCCGAGAAGTGCACTGGTTGGGATTCCTGTCGGAACAGAACCTCGGATTCCTACCATGGGATCCGTCGGTAGCAGAGCGGGAGGAGGGGTGACATATTCGCCTAGCCATGAGCCGGTTCCGCGATCAGAGCGTTCCTGTGATGGCATTGTTGGGCTGCTGGATTGGTTGTTGTCTGCAGTAGCGATGGAGACTCTGGCCTCTTCGCGAAGGTAAGCGTCCGTGGTGGTGGGTGTTAGTGCTGCGCCGTTCTGACTCAACGGTTATTGTACTTTCTTTCCACGGTTACCAGCAGGAAAGTGACTCGAATAATATTACTTAAATAAAATAAATAATTCAAGAAATTACGGAATTTTTTGTGCTCGATCGACGAATAATTAAGAGAGGTGTAAATTAAATAATTGAATTGGCTGAGAAAGGGTCGTCCTGATTTATTAGTAAAGGCTGAGATCTGTCTCTGGATCTTGGATGGTCTAGAAATGGTAGTCGAATATATAAGAAGGGGGGGGAGGGAAACACTCGTCCTCCTGCACGCCCTACCGAGTTCATTTTTTTCCTCGTCCAAGTCGTTCTCCTCCTTCAAACCTTCGCGCCGTAGCCATGGACGTCGACTGGTGCCTCTCTTGCGAGCGCAAATTCGTACGCGCGCCCTTCCTTCCTTCCTACCCATACACCTCACTCACTGATCGTATAGGATGGCCTCCCATCTGCTTCCGGGCCATACTGTTCGCCAGAATGCCTCTCCTACGCTCAACCCTCGTCATCCATTTGCCCAACTCCTCTCCCCCACCCTTCATCCGACGCGTACCGCATACGCCAGTGGGCAGAGGCAATTCCCCCTCACATCCCAGCCGGTGCACCTACCATCCCCTTTCTGGATCCCCCTCTCACATCCCCCTCTCCACTTCCATCCGAGCGTCCCCCTTCTCCCCGCCCACGTCACCAGCCGACTCCAAAGCTTATCGAGCGCACAGCCGCATCCACGCCCCTCCCCACACTCTGCATCTCGTCCCCTACTCACGTTCGACCGCCACATCCTGCACGACCTCCCCCCCACTCATGCTCCCGACCGAACACGACCACGTGCATGAGCGAGGCCAGCACGTCGCTCACATCCCTACTTAGCGAGCCTATGGTCCAAACGCCCGACGAAGATATCTCCTTTGGTGCAAATATCGGGGCCTTCGTTCGCTCCTGGGTCAACTACGACCGTGTCAACAGCGCAAAGTGCGTGAAGGAGGACTACGTGATCGAGAAAGTCACCGATTATTTTCCCCCTCTTCCTCACGGGAAGAAGACCTCCTTTCCTCCCTCGTCGTCTAAAAAATCAAAAAAGACGCCCCCTCAATCCCCCGCCCCCATTTCTCGTCACAAACAATCTGCCAGGAAGGTACTTTCCCCCCTGGACAGATATCGTTCGCCCTCCACCCATTCTCACACTCCCACTCCTGTCATCTTCCCCTCCTGCCGAGCAGCTGAGCTAGACTGGGTTGACGGCATGGATGAAGACGAAGACGAGATGGTCGTTGCTCCTCGACCCCAATACCACCCCACCTATCATCAGAAATACGAACCAGGCGAACTCGTCCACTGGACACGCGCACCATCACTCTCTTCCTCCGTTTCCAGCTCGGACTCGTCTGTCCTCCTCATGGCGCCCAAATGCCGAAGCAGCAGGGGAATTCGTGCGATCGTGGCATAATTTCTATTTTTTCTCATCTAAAATTCATATCTGTTGTTTTCTCGCCTCAAAAAATTGGGACGCTTTTACTCCTAGTCGCGACAGGTCTGTACACCGCATTTTCTTCGCCCTGTTGCTACTACCTTCTGTACGACGACATGCTCAAATTGAGCCAGCACGACAACGATCCTTTTCATTTCTTTCCAATTTCTTCACATAACAACCACACTCATTCTGCTCTTTCTCATCTCTCTCGCCTCACTCACACACTTGTATATACATGCATATACACATAGATAGATACGTCTCGCTTCTTTGCATGCTTCCTTGCATAGACACCTCTGTTCTTTTTTTTTTCTTTCTCGATGTTCAAATCGAGAATATGGCATTGATTTATTGTACGATAGAGCCCGCCATAGTGACGCGGATGGATGGAATATTATTCGAGTTCTTGGATTCATTGAATCGGAATGACTTGTCCATGAAACTCGTCCTTGACAACACATGGTAACGAGGTACGATCAATTCAGGCAGTTTAACTTGCTGTTTCTCACACAGGATTACCCTCTTCGTCAGGGAGTTTGGAGTACCACGATCACCCACCCAGTTAGGAGTGAGTGCACCCACGAAGTTCGTGTGTGCCATCAGACTAGAAGGGCAAGTGCGAAACATCGAAGCGTTGTAAATTCAAGAGAGGCGCAAGTTTCATCCCAATTAACCCGATGTTTGGGGCGTCGTGCATAAGCATTCTGACAGTTTCCCTCGAGAATGCCTTCGCGGGAGACGGCGGCGGAAAAGCGTCGGCGTTCCCTTGCTCACTCGGGCCTGGAGGGGGTCACGAGGACGGTTCCTCGCCTGATTCGGCCGAACGGGATGTTGTGATTCCTGAACGCCTAGAAGTTCAATTGCATGCCAAGCAACACGTATTGTATTGACAGGGTTACCTACCATGGGGCGCACTGGAGGACGCCGCACGCGTGGGTAAGATGGCACGATATCATACCTTGTCTTTCTGATTGAGTTTCGCCGGCTCCAATTGAATTTGACCTTACGTCTGCATGCACCCCAAAAGTTGGAGGATGGCACCGTTCGACATTTCAAGTATCCCACGACCGACGAATATGGCCATTCTCCTTCTCTGACCCGCCGCAACGGAAGGCCGCCAGACGGATTTCCTTTGGAGAGTGCGGACATGTGCGTGGCACAAGGTTTGGACATACAGCGCCCTCGCATCCAACACAGGTACACCCTGACGCCATCTCGCAACCCATTTCATTGGGCGTCGCACAGCAAAGCATGGTAGATGTTCTTCGTAATCCAGTCATTTGTTTATTCCAATGTCGCATAGAATCCTAGAGCGAGAAGTAAACCTGGAAACAGAATGTCATTCGACCTGCCGCTGACTCACCGCTTATTGAGTCATCATGTGGATCTACAGCGGCTTCGTTCTACGATAGTGTCCGGCTCGACATCGGTACAGACTGGCGATATTATTGAGCCGCGAACGTTCCTGAGCAATTATCTCAAGGGGGGATTCAAGTCATCAATGGTCAGAGTCGGACCGGTCCGTCAAGCGCCGACCAACTTGAAACATGACCACATCGATTAGTATGTCGCCGCCTTTCCAACTCGGAGCCGTGACCCTTACTCCACGGTGCGTATCATAGGGAGCATTTGGGAAAAAGGAGGTGATCGCCGAACACTCGACGACAAGAGTGCAACTTGAGCTTATCAGCGTCGTTCGATGGGCGGCCGTGGTGGATATGCTTCCGCAGTCGGCTATTGTTAGCGCTTCACGTTCAACCACGTCGTATGGCTATTCGTTCGCGATAGATCTATTGTCGACAGTTTGTCTTAGGGTTCGAACGTTCGCCCTACGACACACGTGTATCAAGCACCATTCTTTCGAAGAAACCGTCCACAGCCCGCGGTAACTCGCCGTATACACCCTTCATAGGACCTGACCTGTGATCAATCGCGTATGTGTGCATGGATCTGCAATGCCACCATCACGGTGAGGGTCGTTCGTGCGCAATACCGGGTCACTGGCAAGGTCTTCATTTCTCATCCGAGTCCGTTCTACACGCGGGGTGGAAGCTGAATACATCAATCTCGATCTTAACACGCTGAAACGCTACCCTCCGTGGACGATGGCATTCGGTAGGACGAGTGCGATCGACGTCTTACACATCGTCGTGGTGATAGTCATGCCACTGGCATCGCCTCTCATCGCAGTAGGACTGAGCCGGTAGACATGTCACTCGAACGCCGGCGCATTCCACCTGGCGATAGCAACCACCGTACCGTATCATTCATCACGCTGCTGCAGCACGCACCGTTCAAACGACGATCCTCCTATGACTCAGCATCACTCGAACCCTGCAGCAACGTACGTACGTATGGATGTATGAGTCGGATGAATAGTACTATATGCACTTGATAAGCTGCGACCCTGTGCTGGAATGATTCGCGGGCAGCCCCGTTTGAGAGAACCGCACGGTCGCAGTTTGATAGGGGCCCTAAAGTTGGCGCGCAGTCAAGTCGCACTCTGAATGTCAACCCGCGTGTTCGATCTTGGATGCGACTTCTGTAGGCGTGTTTTCCCCTCGACTTGGAATTGAAGAGCGTTCATCAAGGGACCCGGGTTCAGCTTCGCTCGCTGGGCCCGTTGAACAATTTTCGATCTGAGGCCCCTCTTTCGGATTTCTGCACTGCCTAACGGCCCGCCCAAAAATACAATTTATCCTCAAACGGAGCGACCTGTTTGCAAATTCGATCCAGTCGGGCGTCGGCACTACAATCGGTCCGAGGTAGGTATGGTTCTTATTGTCTTCTCAAGGTTTTCTGCACACGACGCCCCAGGCCCAGGGACCTTAGGCTCAAGCATACCGACCAAGGTGCCATCATCTCCAGACTGGGTCAGCCGCGAACGTCGGGACGTGACTTGTATAGCACGGGTCCGTCCATTCACTTGGAGAGTTTTTAAATCGCAGCAGTTAAACAGACGTGCACCTTTTTGCGCAGCGACCTCGTCCAGGTTGAATTTTTAGGGGTCTACCTTTGAAACTTCCTTTTGCGGCGCAGACATTTCAGTTCCGTACCGATGGGAGACGCTCGCAGCACTGCGGGCCTGCGCTCGACGTTGCTCATGGGATCGATGGTAGCACGCGAACATGGAAAGCCTCCACGACCAACGAACGGAGATAGCGGCACAACCTATTGACAGTCGGTTCCGCAAACCGTAACGTCCGCTCGGCAAGTGACGGACGTCTTCGCCTTCGATGTCACTTCCTCATCCACTTAACGACTCATCGTAAAGAAAGGGATGAAACGATAGCGACGCGTGTCAAGGAAAATGAATTGCCCTGGACTGCCTCTTGGCGCCTGGCTGTTGAAGATGCCTACGATGTTTCTCGTGCATTGATTATTAATTAAATTTTGGCCTTGTAAAGCTTTCGCATGGGTATGGGTGTTATCATTACTCAACTCATTGATGCGCTGGATTCCTTAGCAAGAGTGCAACTTGGACGTTGGGGCTCACAGCCTTTGTTTTCGGGTCATGGAACATCAGATGGCGGCGCCGCGGGTGGCTCGTTAATTTCCAGGGCTCCACTGGCATGCGGCGCAGAACAAATTTGCTCACTGTGGAACGTGTCACATTGACCGACGCGTACGTTTTGCTGTAGTCAGTGGCCTGATTTTGCCCCAAAGACAAACAAATTTTCATGGTCCGCCTGCCACACCGCCAGGACTTGCCCATTGGGGGCGCGCTGTGTCTGCGACAACGAGAATTCGGGTGAGCGGCGTGGGCACGCCGCAGCGCCCTGGACCATCCCCGAAAAGCCCGTGCGGTGCAGATAAAGTCCCGCTCACGACAACACGTGTGACGTGTCAAGGTCAAGTCGACCGACGCAGACGTTTTCGTTCATGTTCCAACTGTTGCCTGGAAAACTAACCCTTTTTCGTGCACCCCCTTCCCGCTCCACCGGAACTTGTTCCATGGGGCGCGTCACGACAATGGAAATTCGGGTACACATTGTATGATCCCAGAGAATCCCGACCCCAACCGTCCGATTCGGGTTAGTCAGCCCGACAAGTTGCAAACCTTGTATCCTTTCAGGATACCGAAAAATGGAGGTGTTGCACCCCTTCATGATCGACCTGCGCCCCGACGGCGGATTTCTGTCCAAATAAAGGAGTGCGGATACTTTTCCGCGCAGGAAGTAACACTCATGGGTACTTTGTGAAAAACAATCTGTCCATGCCACGACCTCGTTCAGATTCGGTAGATCGCAAATCCTGGCACGCACGCAGCCTGTGTCTCGATTGGGTTGTATTTTAGGACGATCCTTATCGTATGGGAAGAGCACCCGGTTCGGTCTGAAGCACCGCATCCCCCTACTGGCGATTTCTCAGCTCTGGGAAGTGATTGCCCATAGCAATACGTCCGGCGGGGGACGGAAAGCACCGATGCTAACGCCCCGAATGAATGGATATCACGCGCCACGGATGGGGAACCTGAACAAACCTTTTGACGCGATTCTGATGGGAGTATGTGGAGATGCTCACCTGTCATGTCGTCAGTACATTTGAGTTCATTTGACAGATGAAATTTAGACCGCCACTAACAGCCATCGTTAGTCGGTTCCGGTCGCTTGGGTATGCTCGTCCATGCTCCTGTCCCATCGGACACCATCGAGGACCATAATTTTCGCTATCCAGCTACTCAAATTCTCCGCAGTTGGGGTTGCAGATACGTCAATTCTTGTCAGCATGGCCTGGGTGCAATCAGGCCCCCCCTCTCCATGCACCCGAAAGACGCGGGCGGATATCCGCGAGAGCAGACAGGCGCTGAACATTTCCGGAAAACGGTGGCATACCTGTGCATAATCCGTTAACCTTGGTCAAGGATGATCACAGGCATTTCGACTCGTGTTAAAAACACGACTAGCTAAGTGGGTTATCCTGGTCAGCTGTCCGGTATGTGCTTATCAGGCAAAGCCCCATGTATGCTAAAATCAGTGCTGCAATAGAGGGATAATGACAGAACCTTGAAAGTAAGTCCGCAATCTAATTCAATCATCAGGCACTCTGGGAGCGCACTGAAAATTTAATTTTCCTTCGTATTGGGATGAGTTGGACGCAAATTGAATAGAAGTGAACATTGTCTATCGGTTGGAGTTGGATGGGAATGCCGTGGAGCAGCCTCATCGTCATCGGTGATGAAATTGGGGGACTTTGATGAAGAAGTCGCTGTTATGCTGTGACGAGCTCAACCATGGCAAAGACACGATATGCTTCAGCTGATAGGCTCATCTGCAGATAGCCCTCGCACCAGTCGACTAGCAAGATGAGTTGCAAATGTACAGCGATTTTCACGGAACGTCCCCCCCCAAAGGTGTCGGCGCTAGATCATATCTCCTCGTCTCGGCGTCCGCCGCATCGAGAAAGGCTAAACCACGTTGTAGGCTCACAGCATCTCTGGAAATCCTACTCTCGGCTGTCCGGGTCGACTGGGTACGCCTATCGGATAGGATATTTGGCCCACGCCGGGCGTTGAGGGTTCCCACCCTGGTCCTGAAGCTTCTTCAATATCGTAATGATAGCCAAGTCAGCTTCTCTCTAACTGCGCATGCAAGGGACAAAAGAGGTGATATTCATGGTCACGTACCAAAATTGATGCAGTGGTCTCACCCGAAAGGAACCTATGTCAGGGTATTCGTGGTCATATCAGAGCTGACACATCCAGCATCAAGGGCTCATGGTGTGTGTACGGAATCGATACCCCCCACCTCGAGTCGGACTCTAAACCTTCTGCGTGGTCCGTATCTGAGGGGAATCCGCAACTGGTGGGCAGTTAGAGGGAACTTTATGCATCGTGGTCTAAGCGCGTAAAAATCGCCTACTCTCCATGCCTATGGTATTCCCCATACATATCCGATGCCGGGGTTAGTACGTCTGAACAAGGTGACAGTCGTGAGGCCTGAACCCCACTGGCACATGTTGGACGTCAAGGTGACAAGTGGACAATCGACAACGATAAGGGAGGTACGGTTGATGACTGTGGCGCCGGATTTGGACGTCCCGGAGCAAAATGAAGAATGTCATGATTCTACAGCCGCATGATGCATGATGCATGATGTACCGACCAAGAACCGCTTGCAACTTGGTATAAGTATCCCCAAACGATGGATTCATCATAAGCCTGCCGGTGGATACGCCAAGATTCTGAGACCTCCCGACCGAAGCCGGCCGCTCCGGTCCGTAAACTTGGCAGTG
The DNA here is from genome assembly GCA_038091315.1 of Porphyrellus cyaneotinctus. NCBI lineage: Eukaryota > Fungi > Basidiomycota > Agaricomycetes > Boletales > Boletaceae > Porphyrellus > Porphyrellus cyaneotinctus. Next base: position 52,400 of record JBBPOF010000022.1, on the reverse strand, counting down.
TCAGCCAAGGTAGGCGAGAGGGAGAAAAGGGGGGAAAGAAGTCTCGTCGTCAGCAGCCAGGTCGCCCAGGACGGTCAAAGCGCATTCAGTTCGGAGCCATTCCAGAGATCCATATCGAGACGAGTACTATAATATATTGGAGGTACCAATACAACGCCTTATCATAGGCGCCAACCGTCAGCGTACAGCAAGATTTGGATAACATATGTAGGCATCAAAAATCAAGTTCTCTAGAAGTTCGAGCGTTCTCCATCCCCTCGTGTCGTCACCGATCATGATCTCAAGACCCGCTTGAGCAGCGAAACATCACCAGAAAGGCAAGTGGGAGTGCACGTGTGATCATCAAGATAGCACACCACTTCTGATAGCGTCCGCGCTAGAGTAAATGTAGAATCAGATACGCCCCGTACTGTATCAGCCCCGGATGATCCGTACCTCAGCTCTCGCGACCACGTCATCTGCGTCTGTGCGGCACGAGCACCAGATCACGGCTTGCCGGTGGTAGTTGGGCTGGTGGCTGGTAGCGGGGAATGGTGGGAGGTTTTGGATAGTGATGTGTGCGAGCGTGAGACGTGGCATGAGAAGACGTGGTAGTACGAGAGGAGGCATGAGAAGGATAAGGATAAGGTTGAGTGGGCAGCGGAGCCTGAGCAGGGGCCCAGTGGACGCGTCGTGGAGGCGCTCTCATCGCCCCACGGGGTGGGGGGAAAGGAGGAGCCTGATGGCTGACAGAGTGCTTGGGATGGAAAGAGAAGGGTAGGTAGTTCATGAGCTTCGAAGAGGCTCGTTGGGGAGGGTGAGGTCGTGCGGGCACGCGCACGATAGGTCCTTTGCGAGAAGGTGCGGGTGCACGCACGACAGGGCCCCTGCGAGCAGGTACGGGTGTGCGCATAACAGGTCCCTTGCGTGCAGCTACGAGCGGACGAGGGACCGGCATCTGGTGATGATGACCTCGTCGAATAGCGCGGTCCTGCGGAGCAAGAACAGGGCGTTTCGGGTGAACGTGCGTGGTAGTCATGGGGGGAGGTCGTTGGACATAATGGTGGGCTCGAGGGTCGCGTGTTGGAACAGGTTTTCTGAACCTACTGAGCAGGTCGAATGTCATGTTAACCGCAGTCGCGCTGGAGGGAGAGTACGAGGGGGGGTGGTGAATCTTCTGCTCACGAGGGACATTAAGAGGGCCTGGCAAAGATAAGGTCAGCTATGCTGTGAAGGAGCCCAAACAAGCAGCTGGCGGTGAGGTTCTTTTCTTGCTTTGCAACGTCAGATAGAAGGACATGGACCAATCACCTGGCCGCGGCGATTATGGGTCTGCGTGAATTCTTGAAATCGTTTCATCAAAGTGTTTCCGAATCCAACATGACACGCCGGAAATGATCGATGAGGACCGCGCGCGACATAGACATACAAGGTCCGTTGAGATGCTTACGAGATGCAAACATTCCATTCACCGGTTCGGTCATCAGAACATGGCAACATTTCATACGCCCATACATGACAGACGACGAAACTACTCGGCCGCTCTCCGTTCTGCCTTTTGCCGCTGCAAGTTTACGCTCTCACACAGTAAATTACTGGGGGGGAGGTTGGAATCTAGAAAAGAATATTGGTCACCGCTCAAATGAATGAGGTGGGGAAATGATTACCCAGGAGGAGGGGGACCCCCAAAGCCTGGTGGTGGGAATGGAACACCAGGTGGAAAGCCTTGAGGCCTAAAACCAGGTGGCGGACCGGGCATGCCTGGAGGAGGGAATGGGACTGGAGGCCGACCCATCGGCGGAGCACCCACTATGAGGAGATTAGGTGAATGAAAGCAACGATTTCAAAGGAAACAACGCACTTGGAGGCATCATTCCCATGCCGCGACCGGCAGGCATTCCACGGCCAGGACCAACAGGAAGCTTGACGTTCGGATACATTAGATGTTCCATTGTGTACTGACAAACAATGGACACGTACGGCATTCTTCTTATCTTCATCAACAACTGGAGGGGGCCCCTCGACGCTCATGCTGACTACCGTTTCGCCACGTAGAATCACAAGTCCTAGAGTCCGTTTGATCTCTTGCTCAGGAGGTGTTTCCGTCTGTCCAGGCTTTTTCTTCGGCCTTACGCGGCGGAATTCTTCGCAATCTGCCAGTACCAAGTTCATGTGCCTGTCGAAGGCAAGCATTTGTCCGGTCAACGCGCGGCCGTCGTTTATTGTGACTCTCAGCCTCCAGTTAATGAGGCTAAGCATCTTTCCACCTTTTGATTTCGGAGGAGGCTACATGTATTCAGAGACTTGTCAATAAGCCATATTTTCACCGGATCTGAAAGCGATACGAACCATGATGGGCGCGATTAAGATATGTCGCGAGTGCAACGAACGCGATGGAGCAAACGAAGCAGGATAGATCGTACAAACATCTGCAAATACAACAGTGACGACCACCACTCTGAGCGTTCGGTCCGAACGTTGACCTGAGTTAGCGCCATTGAATAAAAAGCAACCGACGATCATATTTACTGCCAGTTCATCGTCATGCCTCTCGACACGCCAATAACTCGCATATTAGGCAGGTCGTAGCTGCTCGCGTACAGAAATCGTATACGTGAGCTTTACTAGGTGTAAAAGTCCCCATCGTGGCAGCCCCGATGGCGGGTGCAAGCGGCGGTTCGCTAGCAGCTCGGGTCACCGCCGGGGGAGGCTTCGGATTCCTGGCGGCAGGTACGCTTGCACACTTCGCTCAGGTAAGGGCGACTGATCTCTAGGACCGTGGTAGGCTACAGGAGCGCAGAGAGTCTGATAGACGAGTTAGCCCTTGCTCGTCAATTACTGCGTTTGACCCCCTCAGATCCCCTTCCGATCGGCGTTGGTTATCTCGGCTGGCAGTTGGAACAGCCAACAGCTAAACCGGATGTCATGCTATCTGTTGCTCTCGATAATCATGTGCACGCAATCTGGCTCGCCTTTGGCAATAATATCAAAGAGTGGATCAAATTTATTCGCAACTATGATGCCGAGCGCAAACGCGTTCGGCCGACAACTATATTTGTCCAGGTTTCCTCCGTCGAGGAAGCTCTCGTTGCCTCAGAGGACTGGAAAGTGGACGTCCTCGTCGCCCAAGGTGCGATGATCGCTTTGACGGCATGAGGCGCGCTCTGAGTAACCCCATGCAGGCAACGAGTCAGGGGGACATGGGTATAGCTCTGCACCACCCTTGTTCACCTTGCTCTCTTTCATTCTCGCCGTGTTGCCCAAAGGTGGTCCTCCTGTGCTGGCCGCGGGGGGCTTGGTTACCGGTAGCCAAGTTGCTTCTTTCCTCGTCCTCGGAGCTGCGGGTGCTGTACTAGGAACGCGCTTTCTAATGACACCGGAGAGTCTTTACAGTGATGCCCAGAAAAAGGCTCTTATTGCAGCTAAATTTGACAAGACAGTGCGAACGATGGCATTCGACCGTGTGAGGGGTACTTTGGACTGGCCAGCAGGCGTTGATGGGAGGGGGCTTTATAATGAGACGGTGAAGGACGTTGATGCTGGAGTCGATATTGAGACGGTGAAGGAGAAATTCCACACCGGTCTCCGTGACGGTGACCCAGACCGACTGCTGGTGTGGTCCGGTATGGGAGTAGGGCTCGTGTCAGAGATTAAGAGCGCCGAGGTCGGTATCTGATCCTGTCAGCTGTCCATCTGCTCATCATGATGCCCAGGAGCTCGTTCAGGAGCTCGGTGATGATATCCTGCAACGCTTGAAGGTTGTCTCGGAGCTTGCGCGATAAGAGTAACAACAGAAAAGGGCAACAATGTTAGCGAATTTCACTGATGATGATAAGACAGAACTGATTTCGCGTCATCACCACGTCTACGCCGCTGGTCGGTTGTTGCGCGTTCTCACCGTATCAAGCGTCGCTCTTCGCTGACCACGGAATTAGCAACAACAGCAGAATCGGGTGGAATGCGGGTCATGATTCCCTTAAATTTGGCACCTGACTCGACCTTCCAGCGGAAATGAATGGTCCACAAAAAACTCATTGCGTCCGAGCCTGCTGGTATCGATAGCAAAGAAAGGTCACCTTACCGTTTTCATCTTGGCTTGCCTTGTACGTGAAGACAGCTCTATTTCGGAGTTGCCCCCATCACGTAGATAGTGCTCGGACCCAGTAATGTTCATGGATGATGAAAGACATCGCCTCTAACCGGCATATGCCCATGCAGCGTCACCATCGTGGTGTGTATCAGAAACACTTTCACATCAAACGACATTACTGGCAATGATGATACTGCGTGACGTGCAGGCGACATACATATTGGATCATCGAGGCTACCTTTAATTCAACACCGCAACATTTTTTGAACTCGGTCGCTGGATAGCATTCTCGCTTTTTTTCTTCTGGTTTTCCATGGAGATCAAAACGAATACATAGCATGGTGATACCAAGCCGAAGGTCGCGGTTCTTGGTGCGGGGCGATCCGAAATGCTTCCTGTGGATGTAGTATGGTATACGTTCGCCAGCGCTCAGAATGAATCTGAGATCATTTTAACCAAAGCACAGCATACGATTTAATATTGTGGTCGATGCGATGTACCAAGAATCGACGTGCAGGAACTGATATAGTGTACAATTACATTCTGTATGGCATGCAAGTGGCCCGAGTTGAATTAGTACAACCACCCTCAGTGCACGATTTCTACTGTCAAGTCTCCTTGGTTAATCGAGTCACCTAACAGAAACGGTTACGCATCGACTCCAAGAGGCGGAGGGCCACGCACCTTCATTGACAACGACACGTTTGATGTGACCAGAAACAGGCGCGGTGACCAGGGATTCCATCTGAAGACCTCCCATCAGATAGTGAGAATAGGATCGCATCACATCTGTTTACCTTCATAGCACTCAGAACTGGAGGTGAGCAACAAATAAGCCACAAGTCAAATGCTGCTTTGGTACAAACGGATTGATTCACTGACCGCAAATGGGATCACCCTTCTTAATATCGTGGCCTTCCTTGACTCTCACTTCAACGACAACGCCAGACATTGGTGCACCAACCGAGCCCGGGGCAGTAGTGGCCTTCTCCCGCGAGACAGTCTCGACTGCAGAGTTCTTGTCCTCCACGGACACCGCACGTACCTCACCAATGAAGACATATCAGTAGAGTTCTCATGCAACGTCAATTTCCCCGGGCATTACCTCGCCGTTAACTTCGAACCAGACGTCACGTTGCGCACGCGCCTCAACGACGGGCCCCACTGCCATCAAACGGATGATGAGGGTCTTCCCCTTTTCTATATTAATGTGCATCTCTTCTCCGATGTCCGGACGAGCCAAAAAGTAGCGAGTGGGGACCACACTGCGCAAGACAAATCCATATTGGTCGAGTTCTCGATGGCAAAAGGCCACGCACCTCAGGTCGCCGTACTTCTCCAAGAAGCCTTGATATTCTTCAAATACCTAGCAGAGTTTACATAGGTAGTCCGCGCCAAGGGGTGAGAGCAAAGACACAACAAACCTTGGGGTACATGACATATGAGGTTACGTCTGCATCGGTGATGTGCTTTCCAAATTTGCTGCGCAGATCGGCCTTGATCTTTTTGAAGTCCAGAGGTGCCATCGTAGCACCAGGGCGGCCATCAATCCTTGGCTTGTTTCTGATGACCTTGGTACGCAATGGCTCTGGGAAGCCCCCAATAGGTTGTCCAAGATAGCCTTGGAAGAACTCAACAACAGATGAGGGAAAGTCAAGTTGATCTGCGCGTGCAAGCACGACCTCTTTGGTGAAGGAGTTTGATGTCATCCATTGTGCGAAGTCACCGACCACCTTGGACGATGGCGTAACTTTAACAATGTTACCACACTAGGAGACGAATAAGGCTTCCGACGTGATCGGCGACATTTTTCCACCTACAAGTTCATTGGCTTCGATATACTTCTTCTTGATTTCTATGTATTGAGGTGTTAACGAGAGGAATGTCCAGAAATCCGAATCTGGTTACCTGTCCACTGTGTTCCGAGACCAAGTTGCGAAGCTTGAAACTGCCCAGCAGGTGAGTTGTCATGTAGAAGCCCAGATATTCGGTTCCTACCATGAGATTTGTGTACTGTCCTCCTGGCATCTCATGATCGAAGACACTCGAATCCGATGCACGGACATTAGCCTCGAAGCAGCTGTAAAGCATGCGAACTTGACTCCAGTACGAGTTCAATGCCTGGATATCAGCATAGCGGATACCGGTGCCTAATTTTGTCTGCTCTAGCGCCGTGCAGACCGCTCCCATCGATGGTTGCGAAGTTAACCCAGACATGCCTTGTGGCATTAGTTAGTAATGTCACATTGGTGAACACGATATTTAGTCCTTACTATCAATGGCAACATCAACGATATCAGCGCCCGCCGCCGCCGCCGCCAGCATAGACGCCGTCGCGATTCCAGCTGTGTCGTGGGAATGGACGTGAATTGGAATATCAGGGTACTTCTCTCTGATTGCTCCTACAAGGCTGTCAGGGATTTCACACTCAGCTCACACTGCACACAGTAAACATAGACCACCCACATTTTTGCTGCTTCTGGTTTGAGCAGACCAGCCATATCTTTCACACCAAGGATGTGAACGCCTTCCTTGACCAGCTTATCAATGAAATCCAGGTAATACTCGAGGGTATACTTCGTTTCCTTTGGGCTAGCAACGTCACCGCTGTAGCAAACAACGGCCTCAACAACGCCTCCGGCTTTCTTGGCAGCGTCAATGCCAAGCCTCATCTGAATAAGGTTAGCACCTCATGGTAACGAGTTGCTACGTTCAGCTCACATTTTCTGTCCGAGATTATGCCAGATCAGTACTTTGCCGCCTTTAACTAAATGACGCTTACCAAAGTAGTTCAAGGAATCGAAGACGCGGAAAATATCGAGTCCATTTTCAACAGCTTTCTTGGAGAAGTCGTAAATGGCATTGTCGCTGCGACGGAAATGAACAAGGGTCATAAATATTTCTAAGGCTTAACTTGCGGATAACTGGTATATCCAACACCATTGGCACCACGCACGAGTGCTTGGAATGGAATGTTAGGGACCAACTTACGGAGGGTCCGCTGGTGAAATTTGTCAGCAATCAAACCACAGACTCATCGAGCTTCAACGTACCAACCGTTCCCAAGGATCCTCGTACAGGAATCGCATGGCGACGTCGAACGTGGCACCGCCCCACATCTCCAAGCTAAAGGCGTTGGCGAGCGCATGGCTGGTCTCTTTTGCGATATTGACCATATCGATGGTTCTCAAGCGGGTAGCAAGGAGTGATTGGTGAGCATCTCGCCATGTCGTGTCCATGATAAGCGTGCCTGGGTACTCCCGTACGGCTGTAGCGAAGGCTTCGGGGCCATGCTCGACGATGATGTTACGCCAACCTAACTGACACGGCAGTGTAGTATCCGTAGGTAGACCGCCTGGCGCCTCGCGATTCTCCAACTTCGGAACAACAATTTCGTAGTTGATTCCTGGTTCTCCAGACTGACCTTTGATGGAGCTCCCGTTGACTGCGAGATCTCCGAGATATGCAAGGAGTTTTTGAGCACGGTTCTGGCTTAGCACAAGCTTGAAGAGCTCTGGAGTATCATCGATAAACTAGAACAACATCAAAAATACTGAATACCCTGGAGTTCCAATACATACCGTGGTCCATGTTTTTCCACCTACGAAGACATCGTGCGTGAGGAGGCGGAACAAGAATGGAATGTTGGTCTTGGGAAGACCTTAGCTCAGTCTCTACAACATAGTCATTTTTGACCGACCTTGACACCACGGATCCGGAACTCGACTAGAGCACGGAGCATCTTGCGACGAGCAACCTCATACGTCGTGCCGCTAACTGTACATTTGACGAGCAAACTATCATAGTGCGGCTACACGGGGACATGGGTTTAATCCAAACACGACTTTGAACGCTTCGGATGCCTACCGTGATCTGTGCGCCAGCGAATCCGGAAGACGCATCGAGACGGACACCATTACCACCTGCGCTACGGTACACCTCGATTTTTCCGGTGTCCGGCTGGAAGCCAGTCGCAGCATCTTCGGTGGTGATACGACACTGAATCGCAAAGCCTCGGCGAGCGATGGCCTCTTGCGTCAAACCAAGTTGAGGAAGAGTCGCACCTGCCGCGATCTGGATTTGGGCGGCGACGATATCAATGCCAGTGATTTCCTCTACGAGACCACGGAATTGCATCAGCTACGGGAAACAATCAATGGACGTAGCTATGAACGTACCAGTAATGGTGTGTTCGACTTGGATACGGGGATTAATCTCGATGAAATAATGTCTGCCCGACTGATCGACCAAGAACTCAGCAGTTCCGGCGTTCCTGTAGCCCACACTTTTGGCAAGCTTGATAGCATCAGCTAAGATAGCTTGGCGGACCTCATCAGGGAGATGTGTTGCAGGCGCCACCTCTACGACCTTTTGGTGACGCCTTTGGACCGAACAGTCACGCTCAAAGAGGTGAATAGTGTTACCAATCGCGTCAGCGAGAATTTGGACCTCGATGTGCCTAGGGCGTTCCAAAAAGCGCTCGATGAAGACCGTGCCATCTCCGAAAGCGGATCTGGCCTCGGAGACAGCGCGTTCGAATGCATTCTGGAAGTCAGATTGTTCGCGTACGACACGCATCCCACGACCACCTCCGCCCATGGCGGCCTTGATGATAACTACAAAAGAGTTATCCACCGACCACGTGGAGGAACGCATGTGTGAATTGGACTCTACCTGGAAAACCATACTCTTTGATGAAAGCCTCTCCATCTACATATGACCCAACTGGTCCTGGAGTTCCGGGAACGACCGGCACACCGACCCTCATAGCTAAACACGTCGCGTCAGCCCCGGAGATGCTAACTTATCGGTGCATATACCCAATGTACGTGCTTTAGTCTTGTCCCCAAGACCATCGATGACTTCGGGGGTGGGACCAACGAACGCAATACCGGCTTGTTCAACCTTTCGTGCGAACCCGGCGTTTTCGGACAAGAAGCCATACCTGGGAAAGCATTCAGCACAGGCAGCACACAAGACAAAAAGTACCACGTACCCCGGATGGATCATATCGACGCCGTGTTCGAGAGCGATTCTGATGATGTCCTCCTGGGCGAGGTATGCACCAACGGGAGTGAGACCTTTGCCAACTTGGTACGCCTCATCGGCCTATCGGGCATGTCAGGGCGGTCGCATATACGGTGAGTAGGATCACATCAAACCTTTTGGCGGTGAGCAGAAAGACGATCCTCGAATGAGTAGATCGCAACGGTGTGCATAGCCAACTCATGGGCGGTTCGGAATACTCTGATGGCGATTTCCTGATGAGATCGTGTAAGAGAGGTTATCGAATAGAGACGATAGGAGAACGTACCCCGCGGTTTGCGACTAGGATCTTAGTGAGGGGGCCACTGTGTCCAGCGGCCTTCCTGCGCATGGCCTGGATGTTGTGCACGGGTGTGCCGGGCGCGCTAGGCGACCCGATGAACGTGTGTGCTAGCCTCGGGGGATGAAGGGGCTGTAAGCCTGAAGGGGCGGCCATGGTGGTGGGAGGAACAAAAGTCGGGGAATGGATTCAAGAAAATCGACAGAACAGGCCCCGCGTCAGCCTGGGGATTATAGCAACTAACTTGGTCGAGTCATTGTCTACTTATCCGCAGCTAGTCCACCGCTGTACGGCATTAAGGCGGAACCATCATCAACTAAACCCACCTGAGCGTGTCCGAATCACACATCGGCAGTGTGGCCCCGATCCGAATCAGTAAGTTCTAGACGTAGTAACAGCATTATTTCCGATCGGACAGTGGTAGAATAGTCTGTCCCTTGCTCTCCAACTTCTTTTGGTTGTTCTTCGCGATCGCATACAAGAAACCCGCGAAAAATCCAACTCCGATCGCAGAGACCGATCCAATCGTGATCGCGTCACCGAAAAACAGCATTCCTGATGCAGCCACAGGGAGCTTGTTCAGCGCACCGACCATGCTGAAATCTGGCATTAGTCACCACGTACACTCTCAACGTTGCAGGGCACGGACCTATATGTCGTGCTGCTCGTCGTACGGACGCACCACGCAGTCGTGTACGATATGCCAACTGCTGCTGCGCCAGAGAACGCGATAGCAAATAGCAGCACGTTTCGCGTTTCTTCCGGGCTAAAATAACAGCGTCTGATGGTTTGTATGCGAGATAAAACCCCATGTGCTTACAAGTTACGTGAGAGATTCTCTGTTCCCCAGTCTTCCAAAACAATGGAAAATACGGCCAGTATAGGGATCGACAACAGATTATTGTAAAACATTGAATCCCAATCGGAGAACCCTGTGATTTTGATACGTTTCCGCATCAGCAGAACCTGTCAGGGAATTGTCATATCAGTATTTCTCCAAGGCGAAGAAGGAAACTCACATAACCAGCGCTCGCCAAGCAATTAAGCAACATCCAAAGGTATCCTATATGCAGCCTCTTTATCACCGCGGAGACAAGTTCCAAGCCAATGCCCATAGCTGCACTCGCTGGCGGGATATCACCAGCTACATCTGTTGTATTGCTCACGTCTGTCCATGCTGCAAGTATGGAAGAAAGTACCTGATATTTGGCAAGCAAACGTAAGCTCATCCGCGAACCCGCCCGTATCTTACAACAGGACGCACCATAAATAAGAAAGCAATCATTGTGAGCCCGGTAATCCGCCCATTGAACCACATAATCTCCCCGTATGCCTGAAATAGCACGATAAGGGACATGACTTGACCGCGAAGCGGCACATACTTACTATAAGGATAATGGTCAAATTCTTGAAGATCGTGTAAACTGGTATAGTGAGGTATTGCTTCGGACAAATGTTTCAGAAAACTAAAAGCCAGCCAGCGTATCAGATACTTACGAGACTCTTGGAGCCAGTGTATATCACAATGACAAGCAAAGCGCTTACAGGAAGCCATGTCATTGCATTTTGTATGCTAAAATCTCGAAACGAAATGATGCCCAGCTTTTTAGAAGTGACCACGCATGCGATACAGACGACACTTTGCAAACAGAGCAAAAAGAAGGTCATGTTAAACTGACGTCCTGATACCACAAACTACGCTGAGGTGAACCGTGGGGCATAGAATGTACGCGGGTAGCATACCTTGTTCACGACGGTCATGAGGATAGAAGCAATACAATAAGAGACGATCGACAGCCCTGATTTAAGGCGAGTTTGAACATATTGCATTCAGACTGGGCGGGCCTCACCGGCAGAGGAGACAGCATGGTTGTCTTTTTGGTTGCCTGTAGCAATATTCCTCTTCAGTTCTGCTATGTCTTCCTCGACTGCATCTTTTGATATTGCCATGAATTGAAAAAGAGTTGATTGAAACCTAGGCGGTCAAGTTTCCAGATCCCTAGGGACGTAGTTTGTAGTGCCAAGTAGTTCACGGATGAGAGTGAAGCGAGCACGCATACTTACGTCACCGGACACTTGCCCGGATGTACGAATGTGTACACTGCAAATGTCGCGACTCCAGGTGAAGATTAAGTTACGAATATAGAGGTATCCAAGCGATGCAGGCACTACCAAGGTCCATCCACACGAGGAACTATGTAACAATTTGCCCTCCAGAGACATCCTCCAGTTGTATCGTGACTTCTTCCAATCCAGGTATTCTGCTTTTCAAGAGTGCATCCACGCGTTCCAGTACGCGGTCGATACGGGACTGCTTATTGCTTGGCATGTCAGATGGATACGTGACAGAACACGAGAGTTGGACGTGGATAGAACCAATGATACTGAAGGAATCCTTGGGCCAAAAACGCGGGGAAGAATATGAGGCGACATCGTCCATGTGTTCAAGCTGCGCGCGATGGTACACGTCGGTGTTATAACTTTCCATGGATTTTGTGTGTTACATACCTCCTTTAAAGCCATTTCAACCTTACTTTCGTTATCTCCCAAGTCTAAGCTGAGCACCCGTCCAGTATCGATAACTAGAGGGATTACGCTTGCAAAAATGAGCACAGCAATGAAGAGGGAAGCGATCGGATCGAAGCCTGTCCAGCCGTAATACTGTATAAGCAGTGTCGAGACAATGACCCCCACCGAACCCAGCGTGTCCTGATGTCATTGAGACGAGGCCTTAGAAAACAAGGATGGGACATACCGCCATCACGTGCAGGAATACTCCGCGCATGTTGTGACTGTGGCTTTGATGATCGTGATCGTGTCGATGAGAGTGAGCGGGGTGTCCATGTCCATGATGGTGGTTGACAGGATGATGGTCCCGATTGAATGTACTAGGATAGTCTGGAGAGATCGGCGAATCCACAGGGGATGTTAGCGGAAATGGAACTTGCGCCATGGGTGTTGTGGATGACGGTGTAACGTGAAGTGATGGACCACGAGAATGGGGCTTTCGTTCCCTGATCGTGGAAGGTTTCGAACTCTGTTGCATTTGCTCCTCACCAGCAGGTAAAGGGTGGGAATCGGAATGTGACTCGTTGGAATGCTCATGTCCATGCGAGTGGGTATGCGGAAATTGACTCTCCTGATGATGGGGATCTGACGCTGAATGGGGATCGTGCTGTGAAGCTGCAATAGCATGGCTATTGCTGGGATGAGCACTGTCGTGCTTACGGTGATCGTGGGGACCGAGACTATGATTATCCGAATGCTGGTGTATAGGATGAGCGGCATGGTCATGGTGAAGCAAACTTGTCGTCCCGTTATGTGAATGCGAGTGGCTAGCATGAGTGTGTTTGTTGTGGTCATGATCGTGCCCGTGTCCGTGTCCGCATCCATGGTCATGACTGTGACCCTATACCGATCATGGTCTCACGAGGCACCCTGGTAGCAGTTCAAGGCACTTACATGATGGTGGTGATGGTGATGTCCCCCCATAGCGAACATGCCAAACAGGTTTACGCCAAGCCCGAGAGAGCTGATCAGTAAGAGTTGGCTCGTCGACATCTCAGGAGGATCTAAGCTGGTAGATGGGATAACCTCAGATTATCAATACGACACTGAGTGCATCACATAGACTTACAGTCGTTGGACTGCTTCGAAAACGATAAAGATCGAAATCAGGATCAGGAATATTCCATTTGCAAAACCTGATAATGTTTCGATCCTGCCATACCTAGCACGTTGGATAAACTTCAACATAATCATCTCCACATCGGGATGTTGGGAATCATACCCATAAGTGAACCGCTCATTTGGGGGCCACTTGGCCATGACCGAAGCTAGTAATCCGACGCCGATGGCCAGACAATCAAATGCCATATGGATCGCTTGATATTCGCGAACACTCGGTAAACATCGAAATGCATCTATATGGATCACTCACCATCTGAGATAAGTCCCAGGCTATTCGTCCAAACGCCATAAAGCATTTGTACGAGCATGTAACATAAATTTAATGCCAAAAAATAAAATATCTTTCTGGATTCACTGTCTGAGAGGATAGAATTTAGGTAGAAGCGAGCGAGTTTCGATATTGGTGTTCTTGAAGGAAGCTGATCTTCGCTGGGATATTTTGCTACGACAATCCAAGTGAGTAGAGACATTCAGCTGTCTGCTAGGCATCGCACCATAGTAAAGCATCGTTCCGAGCACGAGATCAATCCAATGTGGGTGTTGGGAGAACCCAAGACGTCCAACGGCAATAGCAGCGAGGAAAGCGGATGGGTAAGACAGCATAAACACCTGGACAGCATGTTGAGAGTTATATTGGTTCGTTTTGGTGTCTGGCGTCAGGAATACGGTATTTAACGTGAGGAGAGGAAGGACGGCCAGCGATAACAGAGGGACGACAGGCGACGGACGGGAATCGAGCTGACTAAATTAGATGAAGAACAACCTGTATGCCAGGGAAACTTACCACTGCAGACTTGAAGATATAGAAGGGCAAGCCGAGCAATACAGCACCAAATGTACTCGCGGCAGTGGCCATGGTAGGAGTGATCGTAGGTGACAAAGCACCTCGAAGATGCTCCAAAGCATACGTAGCCAAGCCGTGGAGTACGATGCAGACATAGCCCGGGACGATACTTGCGGGAGCTTTGTGTGACAGTGTGATGTCAGCGAAAAAGGATAGGATGAAGGAGGTCACCACAATGAAGGGGTGAGATGTCTGGCAACGAGATTTAAGTTGTATTCCAGCCGGGGTCAGGAAACGTTACCATCGCGTCGACCCAAGAAGATGAGAAATGGACAAACAGAATAACACTGTTAGGAGATGGGTAAGCTCTTCTCAATGCGAGAGGGCACGGTGGTGAACATACCGGAGTGAAGGCAGTCGATAGAGCGCGGTATACAGTGCTGCCTGCTGCACAAAGAGCAAGAGAGAAGAAATGCCCAGTGCTGTCCACTGCGGCATTGTGAGATGGCACGACGTATGAAGATCGCAAGAGCGTACTTCGATATTGGTCTCTTTCGAAAACTGCGATGTCAAACCTTCCCAGACGAGTACACCCAAGGCACCCAAAGCGAGAACTCTCATGACGACCCAGAAGACACCGACATCGTAGGAGAGCAGGGACTCCTTTGCTGCGAAGAGTGCAAGGGCGAACAGGACGTTCGAGAGCGCTATCTTGGGCAATGCTCTTGTGCCCAGTCTATGAATAGTTCATATGAGTTGGCGGGGAGGACGAGACGACGCACGAGACAGAAAGGACTTTGGCTGGCTGTAGACTGATTTTTCTACGTGTCCGTGCGTCCGGGGCAGTCATCCCGGCGAGAGTCTGTCGGTGACACCTTGAACAACACTCTCGACAGCACCACCCCCAAATCCAAACAAGGAAAACATTTCCCATCTGCGGTATGAAATTTGCACCGACTCAGTCCCTTCCCTTCCTTCAAGTCAGGTAAGTACCCATCAGTGTCCAGTCTTTCTTCGACGCGATGAACACATAGATGACGAGTCTGAGATGTTCTGCGCGAGGTTTCCTCCCGTTGATCGTTGTGACGAAGTCCTTTTAATTTTTACCATTCATGCATATCTGATCCTCCACATCTCCCATCGCTAGCTCTTCCTCGCTGACTCTGTTCTTAACAGTATGCCCGTTTTAACTGAGGATGACTGGTCCGATTCCGACGAGGACGTTGGTACCGGCTTGGGGACGGATGTCTTGCTCGGCGTGCCTGACGGTTGTGTGGAGACCGATGCAGACATCAAAGATGCTGCAATCTCTCGCATCGGTGGTCTTCCTGTACGAGCTCTGTCTCTTGTCCAGTGTACGAACAACATGTCAATGGAGACTCGATTGCATCCCCTTTTTCAAGGCGTTCTTGCCTTCACCCGAGCCTCCCTTTGCCACCTGCCAGTGCAGGGCCTGCTCGAATCCCATGGAGCTCCTCCTGCAGGTGTGGTGTCCGTTTGAAGACAGTCCCATGGATCGTGCGTTGTATGTCTGGGGTTGTGCCCGCTCCGCTTGTCAAAGACATGCAGGAAGGTAGGCATGATTTGGTGCAAGCAGGTCCTGGATCTCAAACACGAACAGCATTCGCGCATGGCGTGGTCTGAGGTACAATGCTGCCTATGCGACCAAGCTGAAGGAAAAGAAAAAGAAAACACAAAATAACGGACAGCAGAAGGCAGTCACTTCTTCGCCTCCAAACCCAACAACGTTGGCCAATCCATTCTCTGTAAGTAGTCGCACCGATTTTCATCTCTATTTCATCGACTGGCTGTTCACTCAGATGAAAACCACTGTCAAACCGGTAGCTTTTGGTCTGGGCGACCAAATTTTCGGGAACTCCGCGGCTGATATTCCTGATCAGCGCGAACAAGACCACGATGATCATAGTGACGCAGAAAGCGATGATTCTGAGGACTCACTCGTCACAGCCATGGCATCGACGAGTGTGGCAGACTCGTTCTGGACTGTAGCGCCGTCGTACCCTGCAATATACTTGTCGACACAATTCGAGTACATTCCACAGCCTTTCAAGACAAAGGTCCCGACGAATGCTAGGATGGAGGATCCCGTTGAAATGGATGGCAAAGCCGGAAAAGACGCTACTACATGGACGCTGGAAGCGTACGGAAACTCGCTGGAGATAGACAACGTATTCGACAGTTTCACCAAGCGTGTTGCATTTACGGGGGAGCAATGCCTTCGGTGAGTGACCAACCGTTGTGGGTGATCTTCGGGCTGGATCGAGAATTCGTGCCTTGCAGATACGAACTTGGGGGCATCCCTCTACCCTTCGCATCAGACAAAGTTTTCGAACTACTATTCCCTGCGCCTACTCAGGCACCTCTCCCTGTCACAAAAGGTGACTTCAAGGTCGTTCGGCCAGTGAAGCGCTCCTACAACACGGCATCGATTCCGCCGTGTCCCTGGTGCAAATCGAGCCGGGTGTTCGAATGCCAGCTGATGCCTAATCTGATCAACGTCCTCCGAGACTCGGTCGATGACAAGGATCTGGATGTGCGGAGATTGACAGACGAACAAAGGATCAAAGCGGTGCAGAGCAACGAGCCAGGAAGTCGAGGAATGGAATGGGGTACCTGCATGGTGTTTTCCTGTGGCAATGACTGCTGCCTGGACGACGGAGGACAAGATGACAAACAATGTTGGCGGGAGGAATATGTGCTTGTTCAATGGGACGAGTGAGACCATCGATAATAATTATGTGCTCGTCGTTGGAGACGGCGTCCAAGATAAATAACGTTATTTGTGTGGACGCGTTCATGGTCGTCAAGAACATTGAAAAGTTTTACGCTGGAGGCGCTCAACGTCCCATGCACAATCTCAGATCCCACTGTCACCAACCGATGCCTCAGACGCTATCGCTACCCTCTGCGTTCTCCCTGCCCAGCACAGACAGCCTCAACGACAACGCAGCTGAACATGCCTTTGTACAACGATTTCCACACACGCGTGCGCAGCTGTCCGCTGTAATTCGGCAGCACAAATCACCACTCGAGGCGTACGATGCTGACGACGTGGACGATCAAAACCGCGTCAGCACCGCCCTCGTGAACAGGGTGGCCTCCCTCCTCTCAGACGAACAGGAGGACGTGCTTAAAGAGCTCCTCAAGTCCGAGTGCGGGGTCGATGACGCTGCCATGGTCAGTACCTCGTCTCCAACCTGTCGAGCCTATTTCAATTGACCCATTACAGCTCGAACAACACGTCCTCGACCTCATGCATAGACATCGCGACGACGTGGCAGGCGTTCCGTTCTTGTTCCTCACGCCAACTCGACGCCCGTCACGACCGTCTTCCAGGGCATCTTCTCACTCCGTACGGCCAAATAGACCCGACACCCCATCTTCAGTTCCAAATTCTCCGTTTTCCATCGCTTTCCGTAGACCACACACCCCTGTCTCATCACCACTCGTCGGGGGTAATGCATCATCTTATATCTCCGCTCGTAGCGTGTCACCTATGAACTCGCCCGTACTTACGCACGCCCAAGTCACCCAGGCGCACGCCCAGTTCACTGCAAGCCTTCCGGCGTCGCCAATCTCCTCTCCGAGACTGCTGAGTGCCAAAGCCACAGAATTCAAACCCATCCCTCGGCCACTGTCGGCTGCTTCTTCCAACCCTGCTACGTTGTCAGGTTACGGCCGAACCGAGACGCCATCGCCTGATTTATGGTCTCACAGCCCTCTCAGAGCGACGTCGAACCTCGCGATCGCTGCTCCACTTCTCCCAGATCAAAGCGTTCCCTCTCGAGCTGTGACACCGAGCCAACTCCGCTCCTCCACCAGAGTCGGCGATGAAGAAGAGGAAGACGACCCCTTTGACCCCTTCGCACCGAAGACGGTACCCCATTCGTTCCACCCAATCACAGTCACAGATTTTGATCAATGGTCCGACTCAGCCCTCTCGAGTCATTCTCCCGACGACCTTCGCACTGGATATTACCCGACCGTATACGAGTATGATTCTCAATACGATACGCCAGGCGAAGACCCGGATACGTCCGCTTACCTCACTGATGGCATGTCCCCGCTGGACGTGCTCAGTTCCGTTTTTGGTTCGACCCTTGCTCCATCTGAGCTCGAGGAAGCGCTCTCTCAGAATGGATATGATTTCGAGAAAGCAATGGCTTGGCTCGTGGACCGTGCATTGCCTTCCCCTCCCCAGCATGTACAGACGAGAATACAACCGATGGGTGGCCGTGTCACGCTGGTTTCAAGGGAGGGCTCTACGGGCTTGCTGCGTGGTGGACGATCTGGCTATATGAATGTTGCAAGGCAAGCTGGAAGAGGTACCGGTGCACGACCTGTACCAGGTGGAAATCGGGTGTGTCGATACTACCTCGCTGGCGAATGTTTACGCGCGGATTGTCGATTCAGGTACAATACAATTACACTCTCCGTCATTTCCCAGTTCTGATCGGCTTATGTTTGTAGCCACGATCTCGAGCGCGCCTTGTGTCGGTTTTGGTTACGCGGGACGTGCGCAAAGCAAGATCAATGTGAATTTTTGCACCACCTGCCTAAAGATGTCGATGTCACGATGGTCACGAACGCACTTTCCCGTGCGAACCTGCATCATAACGCTGGACACCAGACCGGGACTTCCAGCCCACCTCCAGATGAATTCCCTGCACTAGGCTTCGAAGGGAGGAACAAGAGAAATTGGCAGCACGATCCAGGTCGCACGAGGTTTTCTGCTGCAGTAAAACGACCCGTACCAGCACCGGTACCCAGCGACCGAACAATAACGGCTCGGCCGAATTCCAGTAACACTTCTGCTGACAATCTGCAGCTCCGGACCACTATCGTCGCACCGAAGCCATCTCCACGTATCAAGCTGCGCACTCCAATGCTGCTGCCCACCCTTGCCACTGGAGAGTCGGTGAATAACCTGTACATGTCGTATCGTTCTCGGGCACTGCAGCTGGGCGCTGCTCGGAATGCGTGTCTCTCGCGAGCTGCTGATGCGTGGAGACGGGGAGACGGTGCTGCCGCTAAGCGGTTCAGCCGGGAAGGACACGATCTTAACGCGAAGATGAGTAATGAGATGACGGAGGCTGCCGGAAAGTTGGTGAGAGAACGCGCCAAGCTCGCTGAACAAGTAGTCAAGAGTCGGGAGCTAAACTGGTCCGACGACCTCCAAGATCGAAGCGCTCGAGGACGCCCGTGTGGTGGCGGTTTGGGGGTATGTTTGGGTATTGCAAGTAAGGACGTGGGCGGGGAATCGAAATCATCATCTTCGGAGGAAAGGACGGAAGTCATGCTTGATCTACACGGACTACACGCTAATGAGGCGACTGAAGTACTAGAGGACTTCGTGCTTGCGGTGAGTGAGCGCATTGGGCCGTGATTCTGAACTGAGCTGACTTTGCTTTGGAAGCTGGAACGGGAACACTTTTTGGGTCTTGGTCAGTATTTTTGCTATTCGTTGCCCGTTCTGTTCTCAACGATTGCTCAGCATATGCCATCGTTGGAGAAGAGAAACACACTGGAACTCAGGATACAGCGAGGGGCGCTTCGCGTGCTCGTCTCGCTGCGGGTGTTAGGGAATGGTTGCATCGCTGGGGATATCCATGGAGCGAGCGTGATGGGATTATCTGCATTGATCCGTTGACGCACGCTTGAGATTTAGACGAATATTTGTACTTGCAGTAACTAGAGTTGAAAGATGTACGATACTTGGGATTTTTGAATCACGTGCGCAGAGTCGAGTGGTGAACGCGACGCAACTTGGCTGGTACCCTCACACCGACATGTCTACCACCAACGACGCGCAGGAAAGACCGTACTCCATCGATCTCACCCTCGAACTCGAGCGTCAGCTCGACAACGAATCCCTCCCACCGCCCACGCCATCAGACACCCAACGGCCACAGTCACTCGACCCACAGATCCTTACCCACATCGTCACCAACCTCAGGTCGTCTCTGGCAGAGACAACTTGTCATCGAGACGAACTCGCAAGGTCACTCTCGGACCTCCAGGCCAGGGAGAAGGATCTCACAGATACCCTGGCCTATATGACGGACAAGTGCTCCAAGCTTCAGGAAGAGCTCGACGCCGCAAAGAGCAAAGCACAAGACGACGAGAATACCATCTCCTTGTTGCGGACGAAAGTCGAGGAGAGCAGGTATGTCATGTCAATCATGCACGCTGACCACCTGTCGACATTGTACCCAGGCGGGGTCTCATGCGTCTCCAGTCCGAGAGCCGAAGACAAAGCCAAGTGCCATCAGCGCTCGACATCTCCAGGTCGAACCTCGTATCCTTGACAGGTCCTCTATCATCAAAGCGGGCGTCATTTGCACCGCTCACAGGCACCAGCGTTGGCCGGATCAATGCGCATAGGCGTATATCTTCTGTATCAGACTCGGGTTTCGCAAAGTTGGACGGTGGCTCACCACATCCCAGTCCTAGCCCAAGCAACTTTACTTTCCCTGATAACGCGATGTTATCAAATAAGCCGGCATTCATGCCCAGGTCGTCTGGAATATTCGGCCGCACATCTCCTCCCCTCTCCCTATCGGATGAGTCAACCGAGGTCGAGATACTCCGTAAGGAGCTTAATTCCATGCGAGCAGAGTTGGACGATGCAAAGCACGAGTTGAATGAGGCGAATGAAGCACGAGAAGCGTCGGAGTTATGCGTCAAGGCTCTGCGTTCATTCATAGAGGAGAACAATGTCGGTGTCCCAATGCCGAACGCACCTTCCCAGGAGGATTCGAAGAAGAATGTTCCGGCTGCAGGGTGGGGCTTCAAACTCTGGCGAACTGAACCATTACCTAAAAGCTCTTCTGGCGCAACACCCATACCCATTATACCACCTACTACTACCCTTCACATCGTGCCATCACCACCCCCTCAACCGCTTACAAGGAAGCTCGGAGAATTCTTTGGGGCCCGAAGTGCCAGTATCTCTTCCACAACACCCGTCAAATCGCCGCGCGCCGAACAAGAGTGCATGTACAATGGATTGTCAGATACGTCGTCTGTTGAAGAATCTCTTGCTGAGCCTGTGAGCCCCGCGAGTGAGCTTCCCCGGCCAATTGTGCTGGTCAGAGATTCCACGAGCGTCGCTTCAGGCTCATCAGCGAGAGATCTTGGCGCGAGTCCAGAGCCGAAGATGGGCGGACTTCCCTCTCCGTCTGGAGCAGAAGGCGTTTTTACCCCCGTTGCCATATGAGTTGACAGGACTTCTAATTCCCTCTGTCGCACCGAGTCTGACATCCGACCCTTATAGCTACTGCCTCTTGGATTATATACAAGTACAATACGCGACACATTGTGACGAACTGGATATGTAGCGTACCGTGTATGTAACTATTTTACTCTTAGAAGCTAGTCAATTTCCGTCGATCCCGTCATCGCCCTTTTTCCGATCAAAGGGAAGTCGAACCCAACCCAAGTTGCCCATGTGTACTAGTAGTCTGGCCAGGAGCTAGAAGACGTGTCTCAACAGACTCCATCTTTCGTGATGCCCGTCTCTCCGAACAGAGAGGGTCAATGAGCTGTACGTAGCAGCTCGACGATTTGCTGCCGCGATCGCATCACTTGCGGGCTATGAGCGCAGCACCCACCTTTTTTTAACAGCAAGCATTTGGTGTCGATGCACAATACAGCCCAACGTGCTGTGTGCCGGTCCCGGCTTAGGCCCTGCCCTCCGTCTCCATTTCGACACTCGCGAGGGTCATGGCTTGTCGGGATACCACCAACCTGGGCGTTATCGACAACGACCCATGGGCCACGAGGCTCGACGAGGAGGTCACGATCACTTAGTGGCGTCCGTTAACGACACGGTGACCTTACAGGGGATGACAGGGGAATTGCGCCCATGTATAAAGATACGCCCCAGGGCAATGCATGTGTTGCACATGCCGAGGCTCGTGGAAAACGAGTCCGAGTAGGTCATGTTCGTCGAGGCCCACCAGTGGCTTCAATACGAATGCGCGGCGATAATCTTCCGTGGGTGGATTGTAAGCCCCTCCCCTATCAGGTCCCTATCCCCGAGGTACAGATCCTAGGACTATTGCGTGTCTCGGTATGGCGTACTGCCTCGAGACATGGGCGCAACAGTGAGTCGCATGAATCCTCCCTTTTCCACGTGCTTTAGCCAATCCGCAGAGCAGGATGTCCGAACTAATTGACGTGATCATTGCGAGCGCGCTCATCGTCGAGCCGTGTTCAAGAGGCGCAGGCGTACGATGGAACGTAAGTGATCGATACCCTCGATGCACAAGAGCGACCTCTCACATGCGCACACCGGACATTACCCAATGTACCTTCAGTCCATCTACGAACGAGTCCATCTCGGAGGATGACCAATTTTTTCTCCGTCGCATGACCCGACGATGGGCAAACCTGCCCATGCATGCAATGACGCAATCAACCGAGCGGTGCGCGCGTTTCTTGCTTCGTTGACTGTTACTCGTCCCAAATGCTGTTGTCTTGTTTACAAATAGTTTCGATCTCATCCTGCCATATCTCCGCCGGAGAAATAGATCTCCGAGCCCGTCAGCGCCCATCTCCGCAACTACGTATGCATGCGAAAGCTGCAGTTCTCGAGTCCAACGACCGTCTATGGATGAGCGGTTGTGAGGTGTGTGGGCTGACTGAATGCTGAGTGCTAGGCGAGTTTTTCTCGCCCGTAAGCGCTGACAGACCTCGCTGGCAGGTACCGAGGGTATAGCGACATCGCCGCTGAAAAACGTGGGTTTGAGACATTTCGGTGTAAACACGCCGTATGTTTTAGCTTGCGTGGCGTTGCACTCTTCCGTGTCGAGCTGCATGTCTCTGCGGTGGCGGCGGGTGCGAAGAAGCGACACGGTCGGAGCAAGGTGCTTGGGTATGTAGATTCCCTCTCTCCATATGACTGGCTCACGGAGAGGCAGCCAAAGGCCCGTGTGTCCATTGCCTCGCGTGGCCAGCCCGGAGATGGAGCCTCAGTGAGTTGAACACGACGTCTCGATCTATATTCGACAATATCGGGTAGGATGACATGAGGTGAACCTGATATCATTTTATGGTGAGTGACCTAGAACGCTCGCGGGTAGCCAACTGAGCCGTATGTGCATATTGCCGCCGCCGGGGTGACAGTTCCCATAATGAATGTATGACAGTACAATGTTGGTGCGGGACAGTGTCCATCAGAAACATTGGGTAAGAGAAGGCGTTTTACCTGACAGGAAATGCTTCCATTAGTTCAATGCACCGATTCACGATCTTTTGATCAGAATCTGCGAGGTGCGGAGCAGACTCGAGAAGGGAGGGAGTGACAGATTCATTTCAGTTGACTTCGGCTTGTGTCTCCCACCCTGGATGGAATTAGTGGAGATGAGATCCTCGGGTTGAAACACGTCGTAACTCTCGGGAAGTGTTCGAGGTTTCAACTCAGACCATGTTTCGGCTAACTGTCACACGGATGGGGATTTTGCTGGGTGATTTGCCGTAGACCGTTGAGGCTCCAAGGTGGTCGGGTTGGAGGATCGTAAGCAGAAAAGCGCACGTATAGATCGAAGAGAGGAGGAGAATACTCATATGAGATCTGATGATCAGTGACTGGTTGGCTTGATGTCAAGATCGAAGTCTGTAACGAATCACGTCGTCGGATAAACCATGTGCATCAACCCCGCTGCCAGAGCAACTGTTCTGCGACACGAATGACGGCACTTCTGCTCAGGGTTACGGCTAAACCTGACATGTTACAGGACGCATTGTCGGTGCAAGGGGCCCCTTGTCATCCATCAGCACGTGTATCCCCACTGTCCCTCCCGGTGGCCTCCTTCATTACGCTCGGGTTCGCGGAGATAGGGGGGGGACATCATAACACCGTATTGGTTCACGGGAGTTCACTTGACCGGAGGTGGCTCAGGACACCGAGGGGAATCGCAATCGACACGAGGCGGAAGATGCCGAAGACATGCTAAATTTATCGACTCCGCTTTAACTCCGCGAAAGTTGACAGTAAATTCGAATTTGCTAATATCCAAGCCGGATTAACCAAGAATGGAAATTGTCATCTAGATAGATATGGATATTTCAAGTGCACCCGTGGAAACGCCAATTTCATCCGGGACCTCCATCCAGCCTGTGGGCCTCCTCTTCGCTCTCCTTCCTCCTCCTACCATGGACCCAAACCTATTCGCAGACCAGTCAAAGAAACGCAGAAAAGGTGCTACCCGTCTATCGTGTGCCGAGTGCAGACGGTCAGTCCTACCCATCACACATTTCTATCCCCCTCTCATCCTATTTCCTCTAGCCTTAAGCTACGCTGCGACAGGAATGTTCCCTGCGGCTCTTGCGTCAAACGCGGCTGTGGTGCGATCTGTCCGGACGGTACGTCATCCGCCCCTTCCTTCCCCTCCTTCCTCGACGTAATCGCGCTCGCGTATTAGGCTCTTTGACCACTGGTCAAGGAAATCGGTATGTGTCCATCAGGCTCGTGCCACTTTCTGCCCCTCAAGAGTCGCAGATTCGTACTCGCCTCGACCCAAGAGCTTCACGAGAAAATATCCGTCCTTTGCAGTCGTGTGCGCGAGCTCGAAGATTCGTTGAGACACTCCCACTCCCTCGTCTCCCCCGATAGGCATCCCTTGCTAGCGGAAGACCTTCTCCAAATCAAAGCCCCATTACAAAGAGAGCCCCCTGGCCACCGCAACTTTCCCAGAGGCAGCATCAAAGAAGAAGAGCAAAATGGCGAAGTCGTTGACGCTTTCGGCTCGCTATCGATCAGTGCTTCAGGGGGCACCAAGTATTACGGATCAATAGCGAATTCTTGGGTGAGCCCTATCCACCAGGCACAAATGGACAACGTGTTCCGCTCACAGTCCCTCTTTTTCTTCCTTCCAGTACTTTTTACAGGTAATCCTTCAAACGACATCTCACTGCGCCATCGATCTGACCTGAACCCAGAACGAAGCCTCGGAGGTCCAGGAGTCTGAAGAGAGCCGGCTAGCCTCTCTACAGAATATCCTTCCGCCTGAGATTCTCGCGCGGAGTGGTGCCTTTCCACTCGTCCCAACTTCTTATCCGCTCGAGCTTGAAAACGTTCGACTGCGAGAACTCCTTTGGTATCTGCCCGATCCACCCAAAGCCCATTATCTTTGTCGGGTCTATTTCATGTACGGTTCTTGGATGTGAGTGACCTCGCCTTTTGTTACCGCATGCAGTGTTCATCGGCCGGTCCAGGTATAATCCGATCAGCGAACAGGTCTTTTTTGAGGAAATATATGCACTATTTTATACACCAGACATCGGCCCGCCGTCCGATGATCCGCTTCTTTCTCACAAGCTTGCACTCGTCTTCATGGTTCTAGCCATCGGGAGCCTTGTGGATATCAAATACACGGCTTACAACATCGAGGCAGAAAAATACCACCAATTGGCTCGTGCTTCACTTTTTCAGAGTTCGCTTTTCGAGGATCCTACTATCAGTGCAGTGCAGGCTTTGGCACGTACGCTCTTTGCGTTGTGGCAATGGGATACTGATTCTCGGTCTGGGTAGTTCCTCATGACCTTCTACCTTTTCTTATCTGACAGACACGGGTCAAATTCTGGAACGCGGTGGGCCATCATTGGCATCGCGGTTAAGATTGCGCAATGTGTAAGTGTTCCTGGTTACAAATCATAATAATTTGAACGAATGGATTTCTAATCAAATCAGATTGGGCTCCGTCAGTGTCCCTTTATTTGCTCGGGTAATGGACGCTAACCCAATCACTGACTTGTCACACAGATCGTGATCCGAGCAAATGGGGAGTGGACCAAAAAGAGACGCTTCGCAGGCGCGAATTGTTCTGGGAGTTGTACACGTACGATTCATGGCAGGTAAGTAGGAACGGATATATATGTGCGACGAACGTTGGATCATCTCCATTCCAGTGCTGGACATTTGGACGTCCGCCGACATTCTACCTGTCGCATATCGACTGCAAACTACCCTATCCTGACCCTGCTGATGAATCATGTGCGTGCCACTCGACAGAGACCCGCCTTATCTTGACAGTATACTAGTCCATGCTTGGAAACACCGCTTCACATCGGAATGTATGAGTGTGGTCAACGATCAAGCCTTTGGCGCAAAGACTCCGACGTATGCAACAGTCCTTCAATTGGACCGCAAGTTGCGCGCATTTCCCGTCCCTCCTAACTTGCAAGTTGCTGGATTTGGCAACGTATCTCCTTCGGAGGCACGACAAGAGAGCGTGACGCTGATTCTACAACGACATATAGTCCTTGCTCTCCGTGAAATGAGTGAGTCCCGATCCTGCATTGCTTTCTTTCACCTGCAGTTTTCATGCGTGATATTCATTTCAAGTAAGGGGCTGCTGCTGACACCACTTCAATCAGATCTTCTCTATCTCCACCGGAGTTTCTTTGCTCGCGCTGTGGCCGATCATCCCAAGGATCCACTCGGTAGTCCGTATGGGACCTCTGTTATCGCTGCTTACCGAAGTGCTGGCTCGCTCGTAGCCCTGATGCGGAATCTCCACACACAACTCAAAGAGCTCAGTGAGCGGTTGTGGTTCCTGTGGACCCACATGTTTTCCTGTGCGGTACGTACTCCCAATATGTGCTGGTTGAAGAGTTGATGAAATTCATTTTGTGAACCGTAGATCGTTCTGGGTTCTGTTGTCACCCGGTGTCCGTCGATGAGCTTGGCACCCTCTGCACTGGTGCAGTTGGACTCCGCCTGTGAACTCTTCTCCAAGGCAGCACGGGGATTTCGCGCTCAATCTGTATTGGCAAGTCTATATCCTCTGTTTCCTATCGCTTTCGCTTACCCAGCTCTCAGGATGTCATGATTACGCTACAAAAGAAGGCGCACATCAGCCTGAACGAGTTCCGAAGGGGCAAAATTTCGCCACTCGCACGCCAATTGTCCAGTCATTCTGAACCGGGATCACCATTTGAAGAAGATGACGAACTCTCGACGCTTGGCGGGAAGACGCGGCTTGTGGCCAAGAAGGACTCAATATCGCCGCAGTCATCGCCTGCTGTCGTTGATCGCTCGCCCACATCTTTGAACCCGGTAGTACCGCTACCGCTGGCAACTGGAAGCAATCAGGTACATCCCACTGTCGTGGACTACCTGAAAACATTTGGCCCCACTGGTGGCTCTCAAGCCAACGTGCCAACATACGCTGCCGATGCATCTGCTTACAGCACTCCCATAAGAGAACAATACGAACCATCTGGATATAATGACAACTCAGTACAAATGCAACCGATGGAACTGGTGCCTGGACAGTTCCCTAATTACTTCCCTGTCTATGACTATGGGATGGTCCCCGAGAACGGCTACCCTCAAATGAATGGCCACATGTCTGCAACCCGGCGAGAGTCTCCAGAAGCCAACACGATGCAAAACACCTGGCAAGACTTTGTTACCGCCAGTGGTTTGAGTTTGGGCCGTAATGGATGAGCACTTTTTTTTTTGGACTTTAAGCTGCCCTGTGATTATTCCGATCAATGCTGTCGATTAGATGTATGTTTGGAGGACATTGCTGGCATACGTTTGTTGTACATGTACGCGCTGTACGCTATTATATTGTACCTTAGTTTTTTCTTGATACTTACCGACAAATAAGACTAAATAAAGTGCACCGCTTTTCGACGCCTATGGTGGACACGGACAAGTGCTGACAGGCTCCTTGTTGTTTCAACCCCATTCCTCATGCCGATCTGTGGTTCTTCTTCGAAGGCTGGCTTTGGTCGCAGACCCGTAAGACAGTAGAGCGTGGTGGCCACGCAATATGCTCACCGTCTGCGTGTTTTTCCAGATACAAAGAAAGGTGGTTGTCTGCGGAGATGGCGCTTGCGGTATGTACCCATGCCTAGCACTCCTTCCTGAAAGCTCATGCCACGGTTCACTTTGCAGGCAAAACATCACTGCTCAACGTTTTCACCAGGGGCTTCTTTACCCAAGTTTAGTGAGTGCAACGTGGACCAACCAAGACTCTCACATACCGAACTTCCTGTATCGTGACAGTGAACCTACTGTGTTTGAAAACTATGTCCACGATATCTACGTCGAAGACCAGCTCGTGGAGCTAAGCCTGTGGGACACGGCTGGTAAGTGCCTTGACCGGCCACCACGAGGCGTGCGCGTTCATAACTTCTGACGTTTCAAGAAATCCCTAGGACAAGAGGAGTTTGACAGACTGAGATCGCTCAGTTATGCAGAAACACACGTCGTCATGATATGCTTCTCCGTGAGTTTGCCCGTTTCCGTGGAAGCCATTGCGGCCGACGATGATCCTGTGTTGTTGCAGGTGGACAACCCGACTTCGCTCGAAAACGTGGAAACTAAAGTAATTTTACTTTCTTTATACTCGCACGCAACGTGGGTCTAAACGATGTCGCAGTGGATAGACGAGATTCTCGAGTATTGTCCGGGAGTCAAGGTATTCTTCGAACCCCTTGACACTTCGTTTGGCGGGATGTAACTGAACGTTTCTCGTAGCTTGTCCTCGTCGGTCAGTCCCTTTGGAACTACGTCAACGGATTGAAACCACTGACCAGCAAATGCAGCCCTCAAGTGTGATTTGAGAGACGATCGGGGCGTTCGAGATCGACTCGCCCGTTATGGAATGCATGCGGTGCAGTACGAAGAGGGGCTCGCCGTCGCACGACGAATAAGAGCGTCACGGTATCTAGGTGCGCGTTTGACTTGGTTTTCCTGTCTCGGTATACGGTCTCGACTGACCTCGTTCGCATGCTTAGAATGCAGCTCGAAACACAATCGGGGTGTCTCGGAGGTTTTCTATGAAGCTGCGCGTGTATCGCTGAGCACACGAGCCAAGGGGTCAGGAATTGGTTGTGCGGTGATGTGACATTGACCGGGACCACCCTGCTCACCTTGCCAACATATGCATCTTAGGGATTCTTCTAATTGCTTTGAAACTGTGCGAGACGATATCCTGGTTGGACACTGGATGATTGTCTTATGTCTTCGTTTTGCATGTACTTCTTGAGGAATAGATTTCCAGTCACCCATGAAGTTGCTGAGAGTGAAAAAGATCCATTACAGCAAACCAACAAACATGCACTACGATACATTCTAGACGAATAACACGAAATCACGGAATCAGATGTAACCTGTCATGGTCTGTCCGGAGGCTTCAGTATTCTGGATTGTCTTGTAATGGAAGACGTACGGGGATCATATTCATGCCCATACCAGTCCCATTCATCATTGGAGGCGCTTGGCTCGGGTATCTAAACGAGACTGCTCAACACCTGCGACGCAACCAAAAGATAACTCGAATACGAACCCATTGCCTTGAGTAATCAGCAAACGATTCAAACCAGGGTTGATAATGGGCTGTTCGGCTTCTTGTGCTTCCTTGGCACTGTCTTTCTTTGCCCGTTCCCTGACCTCCTTTTCGAGCGCCGTCAACTGAAGCACAAAATAGGTCAATCCACACATCCGGGCCGTTAACGGAATGAACAAACCCTTTCCCGCATCGTTCTCGAGACCTGGATTTTGTATGGCATGTAAAAGTCGTTGAGACCATGTTGCCACGAGAGTTCCTCTACGATGTCGGGCCGCAACAAGTCAAAGCACACGTAAAGGACGGCTGCGAAGCACTCCTTGTTGCCAATGTCCACAAAGTAAGAAAGGAGGTCCTCTGCAACGTCCGTGGAGCCTGAGGTAGCGGCTGTGATGATCGCATCTTTGTACAACTGGTCATGTTTCGACAAAGACATCGACTCCTCCCATCGCGAATTTTTCTGGAGAGGGCCTGAGCACGGGTAGAGGGAGAATATAATAAGCAGACCTTGTAGAGATGTGCAGCGAGCCGCCTAAACTCGAGAAGGTCATGTTTCTCTAACCGTTGAGCAAGCGCTATGTTGTTGAAGTTGTCGAAGCTGTCAATCGAGTCGCGGAGGGTCTTGTAATCCTCCTCTTCGATGAGTAGGTCGTTGTATGCGTCGTTGACTGCTTCGATGTTTAACTGCGAGCATCATCAATTTGGCGCCACTTGGAAGTTTTGAAATACTTACGTTTTGAACGGCGATAAGATAAGAGCGGATGAGGGGAATATGATCAATTTGACGGAATGTGCGGACAACACGAGCGTGATCTATGCGAGGAATCATGACGCTCAAGAGATCCGTCAAAAGGGTGGGTTGCTCTTGTAGGTAGAACGTGAGGGCTTTGTAGTAGCTGTTGCAATGCCGAATATCAGCAATAACACACAGACCGAGAACCTAAAAAGTGGATCGTACATCTCAACATTGGCGACCCGGACAATCACATCCTTGAACTGATTGTGCTCCCAAGCATCAGGCGAACGCTCGATCATGGCAAGAGCGGCATTGTCCTATAGTTGCACTGTGAGCAACGGAGAGAGAGCAAGGTGATCTCTTACAAATTCGTCATATTTTATGTAGAGGAAAACAAGCTCGGGCCAGAGATGTGCTTTCTCCGTAGCTCTGATGACCTAGTGTGCCAATGATTACGTGGATGTCTCTGTATGAAGGATAATAGCCCACCTTCGGAATGTTGATCCGTGACACGAAGAGCTTGAGGTGCTCCATCACTAAGAGCAGAGGCAATCAGTAAAATGAAGAACTACATAGACCACACATACGTTTTCCAGGCCTATATTTACTGTACAGAATGGAGAGCTCTGTGAAGATCCCCATCTACGAAACATCAATATCACTATATGACACTGGGAAATACAAAAGGACATACGTGAGCACGCTCTAGGCTGAGTGCGGCCTCCAACAGAGTGAGGACTTCATCGAAATAACCGCGACGCTCGTAAGATTGAAGGAGAGCAGGCAATTCTTCCTGTGCAAGAGATCAGTCAAAATTGAAAGTCTCTATCACAGCCATGCACGAACCGCATGAACAACAATATTCAAACCACAAATTTGAGCCTGCCATGCAAGTCAGCAAGACCTTTCAAGTCGATGAAGCCAAAAAAAACCCACCAAACGAAACTCAGATTTCTCAATACAAGCTGCATGAACTTGCTTCCAGACTTGGGTGTTGCCGGCCTTGCGAGCACTTTCCACAGCAGCCTGGTTCTCGCCCAAGTAAATGAGAGTGGTAGCCAAGCGAGCCCAGTTGGAAATGCTCGTAAAGAGCAACTTGGCAGCTTGGTAGAGCTCGTCCTCGAAACACTTCTCTCCAACGACCAAGACATCTGCTACGTTCGTCATACCCAGAAAGTCCTCCATATCATGTAGACGATCAGTCTTGGCATAAGCATACGCCAATTCGGTATCGATTTGAGGTTCTCGGAGATGCTTGCGCGCCATCTGTAGGAAGCGGACTAGATCATCATGCTTGCCTGCGTGGTTCGAAATCTCGACAACTTCTGCAAAGTTCGAGGGGTCCTCCGCCTTTATGTACGAGTCTAGAAAGAACAATAAACCTTCCCTTTCATTACTCTACGTGCTAGACATACCAATAGCATCCTTGATGCGGAGACCATCAAGTTGGGCTTTCGCAAGCCGACTCCATACTTCAGGCTTGTTGACCTTGTTGGCGTAGTCCAGACCACGATCGATTGATACGATGTGTTCGACCAGAACGTTGATCGCCATGGCATGCTGGTCGTGTTTCTTGTATATCGTCAATGCCTCCTCATAGAGACCATGATCAGTCGCAATCTTGGCGATCTCGGCGATGTCGTAGTTCTGAAGTTTGTTGATGTAACCCACAACCTTGCCCTTGTCCGCACGAATTGCTGTCAACAGCAACAGGTTTTGGAGATTGCGGTTGTCACTAAACGGTGAGGGCTCGATGATAATTTTCTCCAAAAGCTCGATCAATTCAATGGGAAGATCGGCTGAAAGGAATGCTTTGACAGTAATCGAGACGTCATCCGG
Source organism: Porphyrellus cyaneotinctus (assembly GCA_038091315.1). Taxonomy (NCBI): domain Eukaryota; kingdom Fungi; phylum Basidiomycota; class Agaricomycetes; order Boletales; family Boletaceae; genus Porphyrellus; species Porphyrellus cyaneotinctus. Next base: position 20,627 of record JBBPOF010000022.1, on the reverse strand, counting down.
GTCAGTGCACTCCGGCAGAGCAGTCGCGACGATCTGCAACCCACGACATTAGGCATATGTAGAAAATAAGACGCCTGGGCCGACCTGGTCAATAAGTGCTCTGCGATGCACGTTGTCATGAACAAGGACTTGTGCCCAGAGCTCTGGCTGACGACGCTTCACGAGATAACGAGCTTGTTGTTTAAACATCGAGTTCTCGTTCGTAATAGCAATGAGCTCGTCATCACAGAAGCCCTTCGCGTAGGCGATGTACGCCAAATAGGGATCTCGGGCCTCACAAAATTTACCAACGACGAGAGGCTCATATAGCTGCGCCAATTGTTAAGACGAACGATTACGTGACATGGTCAAGAACGTACATTGTTCTCCTTCAAGAATGCCTCGGGATTGTTATTGCTGTCGATCAGGATCTTGGCCATCGCGTTGAACACGGCAGGATCCTGAGAACCAGATTGTACACGAGCCTCAAGCCAGGGAAGAATCAGCTTGAGTCTATTCCGTTGTTCAACCTCGTGAACGAGTTCGTCGACGGGAAAATTGCCTGTCACAGAAGCCAGGAGCCCTTTGATGGTTGTTTCGTCGCAATCGACATCGAGTAGCCCACCGATAACCTGGGGGGTCCTGACAGAGTTGACACGCTGTACATAGACTTCGATGAACTTGGTGAGACCGTTCTGATAGAGATAAAGAACGAGATCGTGGACAAAGTCGAAACGATCGCAGACAATGATGAGGGGAAGCTGGTCTTGAAGCTTTGCTTCCTTCAAGAAGTTCTTAACCTTTTCCGGACTGTAGTAGTTACTCTCCCGACAGATGCGCTCAACTTCACGAATTTGGCCAGTCCGAGTAGCAGCCTGGATGTACTTGAAGTGAACTTCTGGATCTTCACTGAGGTTCACAATCGACCCGAGGTAATAATAGAGACCTTAGACGATTGTCAGTTTTGCGACACGATGTTCATGGCAGGGATGTTCACCTTCAAATGTTTTGAAGGACTCAAACATCTCGATCAACTTCACGGGACCAAGGATATCGGAGTACTTAGTCGCAATCTGGATGACGACTTGCAGGTTCTGTCGGATATTGACCCTAAGCATCTCTTGCATGCATGCAATCGACTGTTCAGTGGTGAGACGACTAAAGTAGTTAACTAGCCATTCGGATTGGAGACCGCCGGTATGCACAATTGCGCGCTTGATGTCCGACAAATCTTCATAGTGTTCGAGAGCCTGGTAACGTCAGAACCATGCAGATCTCAAAATGGAATGATGCGCTCACTCTTTGCAACAGACCGGCCTTCTCGCAAAGGTTGGCAATCCTAGGCCGGTCATAATGCGTGAACATTTCATTTCCGAGAATGGCGTCTGCGACCTGTGGGGCATGGATGAGATTCATCTCGAGGAGACGGGTTTGCAGATGGCCCTGCTCGGGTCGATTCTCCTTCAAGGCATCGAGTAAGAAGGATGTTGCGGGCTGAATCATGTTCTGCGACATAAAGGTGTCCACGACCTGTGTTATATATGCGTCAATACCGCTCTACAATTAATCAGTTTCTTACTCACGCGCTCGATATCAACCAACGGGCCAGTCTCGTCATTGACAAGCTGAGTTGCAAACTCAGCACCCTTTTCAGGATTCGTCCTCATGACATGCTGCAAGAGAGTAGCATAATCTGGGCTGTACCCAACCTTCTTTGAGTACAGGACAATCTTGTCCGTCTGACCAGTCTCTGCAAAGCAGGCGATGACCTTGTTTGGGACATTAGCTCTGAGGTACACGCTCAAAGCCAAGGTCATGTCATGCAGCCGGACGATATCCCCAAGCTCTTCACTACATGTGAGCTGACATTCTCATGTTAGAAAACAGTCACATCCCGAGAGGGAAGACCTGCCTTATTTTCTTTCAACCACTTCTCGAGAAGTTGCTTGCGGCCTTGTTGCAACACAGGGCGGGCAAGCTCCAGTGATTCAAAGTGGTTGAGTTCACCTTTCTCCAACAAAATACCAAAGTATTGGAGAATGGGAGACAAGCCTCCTGGGGGGGCGAGCGCTTGCTTGAATGACTCGATTACCTGCGCTGTACGAAGAATCCCCTAGTGCCCGGTAGTCAGTCTAGCGGTCATCATTGGTGATCAGGCGGTGCGTACGCGAGGAGAGTTGGCAGCTATTTTCGCTGCTTCGCTGTATTGACCGGAGGAAAACAGTTGTTGGTACTGCTTGACGTAAAGATCATCTGCACCAGGTAGATTGGCACGGCTGGCAAGCTTGAACGCAAGTTCGGTGTTGTTGAGGGTAGTGAGAATGTAAGGGACAATTGTTTGCTCGTCGACGCTGACCGAGAGGACTTGACCCTTCTTGTTTACGCCGATGATCCCGTGGCTGGCCTCATGCTCCGCCGTGACAAAGATTGTCTCCCCGGATATACGGTTCATATACACACATGCACCAGACTCCAGATCGTACAGATGAATAAAACCATATTTGGTGACCAGAAAGACGATACCGTGCTTCCTGGATACCTGCATGGCTACGGGGAAGTCATTGGTAGCTTCGGGAGGGAAATAGACATCAACTGCCTTCTTCGCGAAAGGCGGATCCGGCGCTGTGTGGTCAATTTCCACAACATGAAGCTATACAATATCTCATAAGCAAGCACCGAACTTGTTTGATGAGCGTTGCGTACCTTGGCACCGGTGGCGGTTCGAACCGCGAACGTGAACAGCTTTGTTGTGGACTGGTGACCGTCGAGCTGTACCTCCGCAAATGAAGCAGCATGCCCCTCGATGGGCTGGCTGACTCCCCGCTCCCGGCTATACAGCTGCATCGCGCCTTTGACCTTGAATGCGGAAGGGTTCGTTGAATTACTCGATATACCGATCAATACCAGCCACTTCTCGTCAGAAGTTACACGGTAGTTGATGATCTGAGCTCCCGCAAGTGTTGGATGCCGGTCGAAGACCTTTTGGGGAGGTGACGTCTGGTCTCCAATTGACCAATGATACACTGAAGTCTCAGTGACCATTCCGATGGTCATCTCGGATACCCACTTCCAGAACACGACGTCCTCGTTGTTAGTGTGAGATTTGACCTTCTGCTTGGTCTCAATATTGAAAATCTGCAATGTCCGGCCAGCTGCGCACGAAGTGGTCAACGTCACGATCCCGTACGAAGAGTTAGGACACACCCTTTAACGCGAGAATTTTCTTGGAAGGATGCATGATTGCAGAATCAGCACTGATTGGGCGCCGAAGAACATTATTTGCGTCGGCGAGGTCAATGATGACGACTTGATTCTGTTCATTAACCTTTTCCCGTACACAAATGAAGTGGTCTGATTCTAAGGTCAAGGTCTACAAGGGATTCGGTCGTGTATTCAAGTAAGGTGAGGACCAAGAAACCAAGTAAATTGAGTACGACATTGTGAGCTGAACTGGACTACGCGTACCTGGAATGAAATTGAAGCTGGCTGAACGCCCAAACTGGAGAGCTGCAGATGCTCGCAAAACGCTATGGGTTTTGAGATGTCCGCCATGATCAATGTGTCGTGAATAACCGTACGTGACAGCGAGGGAGAAAGCCAGTCGAGGTGGGTAGTCGAAACACGCAACTCAGTCTGACGAGGTACAGAAGGAAAGTTTACTGTTGTTTGTCTCACGCTCCATCACTGCCGGGTGGGATACAAAAGACCAAGTTCTACTCCTCTGAAACGACCAGTGCTTCCTCCAATTCCTCCCCTTGCAATACTGCGGCGGGCGGGGGTTTATTTCCATAATACAAACCCTGCGCCATGATCGCTGTATATTTTGCGACAGGTAGTCGGTAACACGTAGAGGATGCGTGTTGACATCGCGACTTACCTATATCTACCGACAATTGAAATATCGCACAAATCTTGAATTGCAAGGGAGAGCCCTGCAGGAAGAAGTACGCTGTCCTTTATTGGTGACGTCAGCGTATCCAGTCGTATGTCCATGAGCGATCCTACTTGAAAGCATCTCCACCCACCCAACCGATCATTGTGGAGGTACGAAATCCATAAAGTGACTTTTGCTGGTAATTACTGCTCAAAAAACGCACATGAGGCCGTCTTTGATCCATAATCAGACACACGGACCTTATGAATTGTGGCAAGGGGAGCGTACTCTCCAATCCCAGAGCAAAGAACCCGAGGAACGAAATGTAGAACTCGGACCGCTCAAATATTAAGAACACTATCGCCGAGCAGAGTCTGAACAAAGATTAAGTTTATTGGAAACGCGAAGTATGCAGCAGCTTCTTACATGATACCCGCCAAACATTCAATATACTTCGTGTATGACGACCACTGCCAGAATGAAAACGGCCGTGGGGAGCTTCCTGGGCCCTTCCGATTGGGATGGTAATGAAGGCAAATAAACAGTAATGCAAGCTGAAGATTGATGCCATCATGGTTACACGATCTCATCTCGTCATGTGCGCACTCAGAATGGCGTACCTGCGTGTTGATCATGAGGATAGACTGGAGCAGCAGGGCAAACTCGAATCTGGCGCCCAGCCAGAAAAAACACCGAGTGATATTGGCAATCAACCTGATCGTATGTATCGTGAGCGTGTTGTGCGAATGGTAGTTCTTTAAGAAGGGCTCACAGAATCGCACATATGTCACGAGAAAAACCTGTCGAGTCCCTGATAGGTGGATATGAGGCACGGAAGGCTTCAGGCATGCGAGACGGCTCACTTCTTCCTGACGATGGATATTCCTTGGTCCGCATAAACGAGAGGAGGGCCGACAACCATCCCAATGGATGAAACTACGGCGATCCATGAAGGTATCATTAGCACGACCAAATGATGCTGGTCAACTGGAAGTGCTGCGGAGCACGACGCCGGAGGCTGAAGTTGGTATGACAAACCAGCCGAGTGTACACGTCTCGAAGTCGAACGGTGAGCACCACACAGCATAGAACCATCCTGAACACCATCCATGCAAGACTGACTCGTTTACAAACGCACAGCCCAGAGTCTCGACGACCGGGGCTCTGAACGCTGGACTGTGCATCCGAGGGGCGAATCTCATGAGCTGGGCCTGCGGCAAGTATTAATATATCTCGATCGCAAAGCTTCCACATCGTGATCTAGAAGCGAATGACTCTTCTGTCCAAGATGCATACGTACGTCCCACATCAAGTGGTCGGCCAGCGCGTTTTCATCCGCGTTCAACGAGCAACGCTGAGCCTCATCTCGGCGTCAGAGCGAATCAGATTCGGTCCGCATCACGTCTACGTCTGGCTAAGGTTTCATATTATCATAAACCCTTAAGTTAAAGAGCCTCGTTTCTCCGTCCCCCACAATGACAATTGATATTCGAGATTTTGGATTTCCCGCCCGGCTAATGCGGCGATTTAGTCGTCCTCGATTCAGTTGTCATTTTATTCATGTCGAATCTTCTTTGATTGAAAAAACGATTGCAGGGGGCGTCACGGTGACGACTTACCATCAAATATTGTTCATTTATGCCTTCATCTATATGAATGTCACGGGTACTCTCGCACCATTGAACAGCTCCACCAGTGTCCCGCGAGCTTCGCCACTAGGTCCGTACATGATCCTCGAGACGTTGCCTGTCACTGAACATCATTGCGCTATGTAACCGACTTTTTTTTTTCGTTTTCTCTTTGCAGTTGGAAATACCTCCTCTGGAAGTATTCATCCCAGCATAGCTGCAACCTCGCTTAGCGTTGCGCGGCTACCTCCTCCCCTTTGCCTGCAAGGTGGCGTGAGGGCCTAGTTCTGATCCCACCTTGTTGTCGCAGTCATCCATTGACCGCACTTCTTCCTGCCTGTTGCAATACAACGAGGAGCAGAAGCAACGACATCAACGTGATGCTACGCTAGCAAAATAACGAGGTGAGCAGCACCTATGCCCTAGGGTCGTCTCCTCGTCGGGCTTCTCTCCATCCCACAGAACTTGCGATTGTGGACACGTACGCATGTTTGCTTCCCTATGATTTGGCGGTGGCGGAGATTTCTCGAGAGCTTTCTGTTGACAAGGGCTTGTTTCCGTATGCTCTGCGGCACAACGCACCTCGAGAGTGGAACTCCACCCTACGTAGAAAATACAGGTGGGTGGTGCATGCTCACTTTGCTCGAATCGTGTCACGGAATAGGCCCGGGCGGCTGATCGGGTCACACGTTGCATTTTTTTTCTAGAATCCCCTTTTTCAATATTGTTGGGCGACGAGCATATCGTAACACCGGCGCGCTCTGTGCGTAAGCGTACGAAACAGGCTCTGCAGGTGCCAAGACTGACACGGAGATGCTCACCGCGATGGCTGTGGATGACAAGAAGTCCAGCCCTTGACCCATGCAACTTCGGAGCAACACTTGTTCTTGGACGTTGGCGACGAATGCTGCGCAGCAGCATCGAACGCTCCTTTCCTGAATGAATTCGGCGCCACTAGATAACGAGTATGCCATATTGGCGTGATTTGAATATCGCGCTGCTCTTCATACCTGCTGCCTGTAGAAGGATTCGCGAATGCGGTCATGACGACGAATCACAGAACTTGTCCAAGAAGGATATCTGTGCGATCAGTGACGCAAAAAGTTGATGTTCGAAAGAAACCTTGGGTGGAACTGAAGAGATGCGTGAGATGTACTAAACGTTGACTCTGCTATTTTTGGGGGGTCGACGCACCTCGTTCTTCTCAACTGAGCCTTTTTAAAAGGTTCGGGTGGGCCACTTCGAGTAGACTACATCGTTTTAGCGAACCGTCCTTACCCAGCGTTGTCCAACTCACACACCTGTCCTCTCCCTGTCAACCGTTTCATATCATTGACATTTACTTCCGTTCATCATGTCTCCACCTCTTACCGATTTCTCTCCTGACCACCGCTACTCGCCGCCAGCCCCGACAGAAAGTTTCGAGCAGTATTACGACACCTACTCGTCTCTCGTCCCCACAGGAGCCGTCTCCGATTTCTATACGTCCGAAAATTTGTACTTGTGGCAGGACACGGACGGCATCTATCACTGGGCTGACGCTTCCGCCACAAGGTCCGATAGTTCCCTGGGGTATTCATCCCCGCCATATTACACTACCGGATTTGCATCTGGGACGGTACGTTCACATCGCCAGACCCTGCTCCCCAACGCTGACCATGATCTGTATAGTCTGACTTGTGTAGTTACCGACTCGGTGATCTCGAGGACCCCTCACTGCCCATAGCTATTCAGGATAACTCGTATATCTCTCACTTGGCCCAACAGTTCAGGAATGGTTCGGGTCGTCCACAAGCCCAGGACCATCGGTCGAGCATTGCACGTGCAAGCGACAGTTTCCTCGCACAAGGATCCTCCATTTTTAGCGACAGCCACTCGTCCTCGAGACGTGGAAGCACTCTGAATTATCGCTCGTCCATTCCACATCAATCCAGCCCTCAGCGTGAGCCTTGTCCGCCGTCTAGGAAACGCTCCAGGGAAGTATTTGATGAAGCAGCCTCAGGCTATCCTGTTAAGGTTAGCTCGGCGCCAATCTTTAAATTACAATCTTTTGATATCATAATACCTCAATCTTAGGAAGAAGATGCCAGCAACCAACCATCTTCTTTGCATGCATGCCGTCTTCCCAGGTCGCACATTGTAGTCCCATCACAAACTCTACCTCCGTCCTCTATCCGAATCCCTCACCTTGGTGGTACTGCCGCCGTGAATGTTGAATCACACGTCCGCGAACATGAATCACGCCTGCGCCCTGAAGAGCGCTGTCTGGTTCCAGTGGCAAAGCACATCAGCAATAAGAGGGCCCATCGTTCAAGCGGGGAGCTTGTACGGCAAGAGAGTTCCATCTTGACAATGCCTGCAACGTGGCCTATCCCTGACGATCAAGTTATGAAAGGGACGAAAAGACCTGGCGAACAGAAGAAGCAAGCTTTGGCATGTCTATTCTGCCGAGAGAGGAAGATCGCGTGTGGTAGACCCTCTGCCCACAGCCCTGACCAGACGTGCAAGTGAGAACATCCTATCCCACTTGGGAACCCGAGCGCTGACGTGATCGTTAGTCAATGCGCCCGCCGTCGGATCAAATGCGAGTATCCCACTGAATCACGTCGTGGCCAGCACAAGCGTCGTCGTAAACCAGTGGAAGGTGAGCCTGCTAATCAATCCACTGCCCGTACGGGCTCGATGTCGAGCGTGGCATCAATGACAACTGCTTCGTCGTCTACGACATTAACGACCACCACGCCATCTGCATGAACACCACCGAGAAACCATTACATGCAATCCTTATCGCCCACGTTCGGAATTGTAATGGTCACATCCACAACACCCTGGTCCGCACGGCATCAACTTTGGCCCCCAAAAAACGGAAAGATTCGTTTATATATTGCATTAGATTCGTCAATTAACTATTTATATCCAACCTTTCCTGGCCGTTCCAGGTGTTCTTTTCTTATGGCATACTGGTCATGCGTTCCTGTTGTTTCATGCCATTGGTCGGTACATGCATAGGGTAGACATTTTGTTATAGTTCACATTATGAGGTGGACTCTCGAGTCCGGGGTAGATTCAAAGCAGGCAAATAACCACTCTTTCAGCGCTTGGCCTTTCAATGGAACTGACGTTCGAACTCCGGTTGACGATCCGAATGCTTATCATGCTGGAGAATGCCTAGAATTACGGCCCTGCTATCGTGTTCGAGGGATTTGTCTGAAAGCCACATTCAGACGTGATAATACATGCGTTACTGTCTTCATGGCAAGTCGATCAAGGGTCGGACAGGCTCCAGAACCCTGCAAGGGGGCCTGGGTACCAGGATCGGTCGAGCAGTAACTAACAAAGAATGAAGATATGGACACTTGCCACTTTACGCTTATCGCATCGACATATCGGACGCCGAAGCAATAGATATTGTTATCGTTGAGCTCATCATGGTGGGAGGGAAGATCAGTCCCTCTGACAAAGCTACCCTGACTCGGAGTCCGACTAGTTCCCTCGCCGATCGATCGCCCATTGCTGATTCGGAGGGGGGCGATACATCTGGCCATGAGGTGTAAAGTTTTTGGACTAGTCTTCATTCCACAGCAAGGAAACAGGGTTGACTCGGTTCTTGTGGGCATGTCGCCCACGAGGCACACTGTACATGGCGCGGCGTTCATACAGCCTCTTGGAGATTGAACGAACGACTGAACATATAAGATGTGGAAGTTACCGCGATAAGATCGGCGAACTTGTTGTACAGTAGTTAGATTTGCGGCCTATGGATGGAAATGAAGTACTCGGAGGCAGTATTCGGTTCGAGACGTGGCATTGGGTACGACATGCCCGAAACAGAAGACTCGGGCCATGTGTAGCTCTGTCTCAAAGTTAACATTCGAAATCCCTGCCAGGGGTGGAGGCGAGACGCCACACCTCGTAATACCTTGTGCAAAAACCTCATGCATGCCAAAGCGTCCCGATCGAGTTCCTCATCAGAAAGATATGTGGAACACGATCGAGCCGCCGTATATCCAGCAATAAATTAAAGCACAAAAGCTAACTGACACAGAAGTAGAAGAAACGAGAAGAACAGAGGTAACCAGGTCCACATGTCTTTCGTTCCAACCGCTCGTAATCACGTCCTCACCGTCCATTGATGGTGGCGGTAGAGTCTCTCCGAGGGTTCGAGGGACTTGCAGCTTGTGCATGTTGCGATGAAGGCGTGGAGTTGGGGTGTTCGGGAATCTTCTCAATTTCTTTCTTGGCAGCCTGCCACGTCTCGAGGTTCTGGGGGAAATACAACTGAGATTGCGCCAGCATATCCATATCTTAGAGCTAAGGTCCTACCTTTTTGCACCAATCTCGGTGGCTTCTGGCCATATTGATCGTCATTTCTCTAAGGTCCGCAACCTTCTGACGTTGGAATCGATCAAGATCCGCTTGGATGGTCGAGCTAGAATACTTGAGGTCCTGCGCCGTCAAATGAACTGCATCCTCAAGCTTCGAGTCGCGATAACGTCGTCAAAAACGTCCGTGTCAAGCAATGCAATGTCCTTACCTGCGAAATCGTCTCACGAGTTTTGCCAATACCGTTACGCCTCGCCGTTTCCGGATCAACGTCCATCATCCCGTGCAATGTATAGCTAAGCGCATTCAAGAGACCCATTCCAGGAGTACGCTTCTTGTGAGGACTCGGGCCGGGGTGGGGTGGGAGGTATACTGACGCAAACTCGTCAGGGTTTTCACTCGATTGTCCCTCTGACTGTGCATTTGTCAGGCCATTGACGCGACCGCGTGAAAGGGCTTCCTCAAGCCTCTTTGCTTCCCTCTCACTTTTCTCGTATTCCTCCAACATCTCACGCTTGCTCTCCAGAGTATCTTGTGTCATCTCATATTGCACATGTTTCTGGTGCCGATATACAAGAAGCTTTTTGATGATAGTCGCGAACTGCGTGTACTCGTGCAGGGGTTCAGAGAAGTTCTGCTCGAGCTCTTGGAGCTGCGGTGACGTCAGTAAGAATACAAGTGTGAAAGGTGAGGCAATATGCAATACACGCACTAATCTTGTTGTCGACATGTATGATGTATCAACGGCTTGTCCCGTTTTCTCCATTGCACTGGCAAGAGCCCCGCTTTCATTGAGGCTGAAGCCGTTCAGGGCAGCACCAAGTTCTGAATAATCTTGCGCGGTCTCTGCGTCATGAATTGGGATGGTTCACTGAGTGAACTCTTCGGATACCGAGGGACGTCATACCTGACCAACGCTTCAGTGTTCGGCGTGTAACCTTTTCCATCGGACCACCAAGATGATTTGCAAACTTGTTCGTGAATAGCTCCGAGTCAATAAAGCGTTGATCTGGGTTCCGCAAGGGATGCGTTGCCGTCGGATTGGGAAGTACTGCATACGCGGAGGATGCATTCGGATCTGTGGGATTGTGCGAAGGCGCTTTCAGTATGTTCTTCGGTAGCATTGACAGCGGCGGTGAGTGAAGCACTTCGGTCTGTAGCATGATTAAGAATTGGTTAACACAAGAAAGCGCCTGCCATACCCACGAAACTTCGCCTTCCAAAAATCGGTGGAAGACGTGCTCATTGGACAAGATAGGGTGACGAGCGATACGGTTGAGGAACGTTTGCAACATGCGCTTGCGTCGGGCAATCATCGCAGCGTCCTCCTTTGCCTTTGCTTGCTTGGTGGCATAGTCTCCGAGGGTCTGCTTAGACGGAATTGGGGGAATGATGAGGGTCGGGTATAGTTTTACGAGGTTCAAGCGTAGAGACTCGAATTCAGAGTACCGATGCCTGGCTTCTGCGGTCTGTTATATGCGAGTCCGCGTGAGACGTTCGATCGGCAATAGCGTGACTGATGCTCACCCCTGCGTGGATCACGTATGTAATGTACGGCGTATTGGAGTTGTAGGTCGTCTTTTGTGCATCAGTTATCTTATCACGCATGCTCATTAGAGGACAGCCGGTCAAGACAGATGCGAGGCGGTGCACACCAGAATCTCTACGTCCTCTCCCGAGTGCAACCACCTATCTCTGTAGCAACAGAAGTCGGCCTTGAACTGCTGAGGTTGCCGTTGCGTTCCGGGAGAAAGGGATGGTCTGTTGGGTGAAATGAGACGGGCGGTGTTGGGTGGCGGAGAGGAGGGTGCGGATATGTTGACTTTAGAGGTTGACGACGTCTCTGACGAGACCCGGTCAATGTCGTTCTCGAAGGGGTTGTCGTCCTCGAAGGTGTCCATCGTTGCTCGTCGTCACTGTGCCGCAACTGGGGCTTCAATGAGTTTTGCGACCAGTCAGATTGACTGACAAGTTGCAGTCCAGCGCAAGACCCGGTCAAGGATGTTGTCCGGTGCGGTCGATACCGCCGAGTATGCTGCGTAGGCTGGTCGAAGCTGCACCTGCCATATTTGGTCCTATGTACACTCACTACCCAAATATGCGGAAACCTCCTTCCAACGCCACGTTCACCTCCTCTTGCAACGACTCGTTCACAGTTTCCCCCACCTCTTGCATCGCGCTTTCAAAACCTTTACCCAGAAGCGATGCAAACAACTCGTCAATCTGCTCCTCGTGCCAGCCCCGCATCAACACGGGTACCATGAAATTTTGTATCTTCTCATGGACTTCATAGCTGAGAATAGCGTAAACGGGGACACAATCAAAACATGTGCTACTGACCGGAGTTTCCGTCCCTTGCTAGCCTTTGTGTCCACCTTTTTCTTTGCCTTCTTCTCCTTTTGCACCGCCATCCAATCGCCGTTTCCGCTCGTTCCGCTGCCTCGTGTGTCGATAATGTCACGCAGCAGCTGATGGTAAAAGTCGGTATCATCAAACACCTCGGAATCTTCCTTTTCATGAGTCCCGTCTTCACCTGTCACGTTGCCTCCTAGTCTGCTTCCTTTGCCACGGTATATTCTCGTTCGGGCAAGCACTTTGCTGTGGTCCGCAAGTGTCTCGTCAATCAGCTGTGGTGCCGATTTGATGTGCTGAGTCGTTCTTGAAAATGAATTGCGGTTGGATGGAAGGAGAACTGACGGCGCGACAGCCTGGATTTTCGACGACCATTTGTTGAGCGTTTGCACGAGATGCGGGTGGTAACTGTTCCAAGTAAGATTTATTCCCCCCCCCAGCAATAAACGGACGGTTACGAACGTGCATTCAAGCTCTGATGCCGCACGGCTGGCCTCGCATAATTCTTCAGCATAATCAGCTATCGAATAATGAGTTTCACTACCCCTCCGACGTTTACGCGGAGGAGGCGGAATGGATTCGTTTGCTGAGAGAAGATGCTAAATTTGTGGTGAGTGGGTATTCTCTCTGGGGAAAGGGCCACACCTCCTGAAAATCAAATATCTCATTTGATAGTAGTCGTGCTTCCTCTAACATGTTCACGAGAGCAGAATGCACTTCCTCGTTATCAGAAATTCGGGAGGGCTGTTTGTCCATGAGGCAACTTCCGGAAAGGAAAATAAATGACTACGTGCAGGAGGGAGGCGATTTCCAGCAGTGACGGATTTTTGCAGGCGAATGCGGGCATCAAGAAGCGAGTCCCAAAGAGCCTGGAAGCAATATATAAATCAAGAGTATACGCCAGAGTAAATTGACTTGCAATCTGTCTCTCGACGGCTTTTCCCTTTTTACGGTCCTCTTCTCGAGTTGTACGAAGACTAGAAGATAAGTCACTATCTTGCTTAGGTGCACTGGCACGCTCCGTTGACGCATCAGTGGTGTTGCACGCGTCCGCCTCGCGATTTAATCCTGTCTCATCATCAACGGCTAGCCGTACCTCCGAGACAGCACAGCCTGACTCCGCGTGCTCGCTAGCAGAGTCGTTCTCGCTGTGGCCGGATTCGCCGAGTATCTGCTTTCTCGATGTTTTAGCACCGTCGTATTTTGGATCTGAGAGGCTGTCGTGAAGTTTGCGCAGGGATGAGGGACTGGTTCGATGAGTCTAGCCCACACTCTACATGCACGTGGGCTATAAACGTACCCAACGTCCAGGTAATGTTCCCTGGCGGCGCCGTTATCCAGTGCAACGGCACAATCAGGATCAGGATCAGGATCAAACCCCGTGACCTGGACGTCCTCGGGGTCAAAGTCTGCATGAGATCAGTTGGGGTAAAAAAAAAAGTAGAAGTCGACTTGCCAACTGGCGCGACGTCCTCGAGCTGAGCAATTTGCTGGGCGAGGGACAGACCTGTCTAGATTTGCAAGGTGGTCTGCATTGTGTCTGACGATGAAACTCACGTTCCATTGTCCTGCTGACCAGCACTCTGATGGAGAAGTCAGAAGGAACCCTGCATGGTTTACATAATTATTACTCGATTGTGCGAAATCTATCGACTAGATTTCCTTTCCTTACCACCACCGTCCCAGCGACTCACGACCGAGTGGCCAGTAGCCACTGTTAAACCTCTTCTACACATTAGACAAGTTTCAATCTGGATTCGAAACAGTCTCCATGTTTTTTATCCTCGAAAAATGCACAGAAATCGTGTTTCAGGTGAGTATCTTTTTTTTTTTTCGTGCCGGCTCATTTTGGAAGTGTGCCCGGTTTTCGTTCCTTCCTCTCCAACGCCGTCAGGCTTATTATCTGTCGCGTGACAGCCCCCATCGCACGCGTATTGGGCTACTGATTTTTTTTAACATGTAATATGATAGCCTGTATCTTGGCCAGATACCCTTTCCCTTCCTTCCGTGATTCCCTTCGAGGCTTCATAAGTCTACTTTGACGTCTTCTCCTATCCCTCATACGTACGCCCGCATACTCACTTTCCATACGCCTGCGTAGGCTACTCAAAAAATCCCCCCTCAGCAATGCCACGTTTCCCCAACCGTACCGCCGCCGTCGCCGTAAATCGGCTCTCGCCAGACGACGACGAGGACAACGACATCTGTCCCGTGTGCGATGGCGATTGCACCTGCGACAACAGACCTCGTCTCCTCCCTCCCAACGTGGGCCATGGAAGTGCACGCTTTGCAACTACACCAACCCCACCAACGATTTCACCTGGACACGCCCTCGGAGCACAGCCTCTCAAAATCAAACTCACCGTCCCACCCAGCATTCAGAACAAGGCGCGCTCTCTAGCATCCGCTCCAAAGAAATCTCGCATCGGGGATTCTTCAGCAGCATCCAACGGAATTGCTGGAAGCAGCTCCGCATCATTCCATCTCACCAGCGCCTCTTCCACCGCTGGCCATGGTCAGTACCGACGATCAGACGCAGTAAGACTCAAACGCAAAAGTCAACCTTCCAAGGCGGTCGCAATTGTACGCGACGGGAAGACAAATGCGGTTGCAGACCGGAAGAAGCGTGGCAACGAGGTCAACACGCTGCCACAATCACAATCTCATCCATCATCGCAAACTCATACTCAGCGATCTGTCACATCACGGGCTACCCGCCCTCAACTCGAGACCTTGAAATCAAATTTAGCTGCCTCGAGGCAAACATCAAAATCTCAGGCCAAAGGCACGATCGCAAAGAGATCGGCTTCCGCCACGGAGAAGCAGGACTTTCTCAGCAACCTCACTGATTCTGTCCCTCAGCCGAGCATCGATACGGCCCGCCACGATGACGGCGATGATGCATCTTCGAGTCGCTTCCCTACCTTTGTTTCGGCTGACGGACTAACATCGGAGGCATCGGACTCCTCTGACTCTGACTCTGACTCCGACACGTCAGGATTCGGCTCCGACTCTTCGCTGGCGGCAGAGGAAGAAAGCTACATCGTTGCGGAACAAAAGCGTCGCGACAAGGCTCGCATTCGCCGGGAATTGCTAGGAGACGACGTTCCGAAGCCTAAAGATTCGAACAACAGTTGGGTCATTCGTCCACGGAAAAAAAGTATTGGACTCAGTGATGTGGACATGGACGGTGACACCGACGATGTCACGGAGGAGGACGAAGATGAAGATGAGGAGATGGAAGACGACGAGGACGACGAGGCGGATGGTCAGGCTTCAAGGGTGTACACTGGCCTCGCGACCGGGTGGTCAGACGATGAAGAATCCGGTTTCGATGCTGATCTGTTCTTCGCCAATCTCACGGATACGTCGTCTGTTGATAGCTCATCTGATAGCGATGACAGTCACCCTCACGATTCGGCAACCGATCCTTTATCCAACAGCGTCACCAGCTTGCGTAGCGTGGACTTTGAAGTTACAGAAGCGTGGGATGGACAGGTCGTTTTCACAAATGGCTCAATCAATGGCCATGGTGTCCTGGACCTCGCCTTCGAAGCTAATGCAGCCCAATTACTTGCATCAGATAGCAACTCGATCAGCCACGATAGTGACGTTGAGATGCGTACTAGCAACGATGCAGAGGATGGCTTCGACGACGGTGATTCCGAGCTCGGGGAAAGCGATGGGGACACTACGGAGGAGGAGCTCGTCGATGACCAGGGACTTCCTACCTCCCGTGCCATGAGACTCTTCCGGTGGCCGACTAGTGTCTCTTCCATCAACCCCATGTCAACGGTCAGCCCCAATGTTTCGCCCGCTCCATTCTCTAGGCGCCACCTGTCGCCCACCATACTCGAATCGCCCCGCCCTGCTGATATTCTGGCTGGTAAAGTCTTCTGGGAAGAGGCGGATCAGTCGCAACGAGATAGTGCGGAAGGTAGTGCTGGGGAAAGTCCTCGTCCTCTTGTCAGAGGTGGGATGCCTATCATGGGTCAGTTTAGCCTGGAAGGCAACACACCACAGAAGACTACCATCCTTACTGGCGCAAACAAGGACGTGCCATCGCCGTACCCTCGCCTTGGCTACAGACGAAGATTCTCCAGCAGTGCTGGAAGCTTCAGCAGCGTATGTATCTTACGTTGGTCGTGCCTTCCAATTTTACCTACCCTTGCTTAGGTGGATCTCCGCGGACGCACGGCAAGGTTATCCATCTATCCTTCGTTGCCTCCTTCCGATGAACCGTCATCCGAAACTCCACCGGACATTTGCCTTGGTGAACCGATTAAGCTAGATGACGTTCTTGACTCTACGTTCCTTCACTCTGAGCCTGAGATGGAGCTGTCGGCTATCCCTGACAGTGAAGGCGAGCAAAAACTTGCTCAAAGCTTAAGTCTCTGGGACCGTGTGCCTGTCGGCACCTTCCGTATTACGAGAGAATCTGCGGCATCCAGTTCCGACGTTCCTACATCGCCAGGCTGGACCTCTGAGCCTGTCAAATCCACTGTCTCCGAAGTCCATTCGTACGGCAATGCGCTGAAAAACAGTCCCCTGCATACTATGCTCTGGAATGACAAGAGCCGTGTCAAGGAGACCCTACGCAAAACAAGGGGGGTGACCATTTCACCTGTGTTACTCCCTGTCCGCGACGGCGACCGTACACCCACTCACATTCCATATCATGATTTGCATTCCAACCATTACCAACAACACACACCCTTCAAAACCCGAAAAGAGTCTCGCAGGGAGATGAAGATGATGAAGTGCAAGACTCACGCACCTAGCCAAAAGCACCACGATCACCACCAGCGCCACCGTCGAAACCACCACCCGAACATGAAATCTCGGGGTAACGCATCAGCGCAACGCACATTTTTTAGCTCACCTACTTCGGGTCCGGCCTTGAACATCTGAAGACTGTCAAGCTGTATTCTTTTTTTTTTTTGTTGCCAGTCGCCACCCATTCCAAGCTCCTGATCAGTTTCACTCATATCCATCCATCCACTATCGGCATTTTCCTGTTACCTCCCTTTTTCCTTTTGTATTTCTGGGTATTGCGCATATCTCCGTGCATGAACAACGCAATCGAAAACCCCTCTTCCCGACGTGTACTAGGGTCCTTATACTCCAAGTGCACATGACCTAGTCTTGCTGTTGTATTGAAAGATGTATGTTGTCCGTATAATAATTCTACGCTGTACCGTAGGACGGTGATACAGTATATCTCGGTGATTCGACGGTGAATGATACAAGAGCGCGTCGCGGACACGTGACAGGGTCATTCACCGCGTTGGCTTGTATCCGTCAAGTGTTCGAAGTTTTGATGGAAAGTCCTGATGTCGTCGACACGTCCGATGTCGAGGAGCGTGAAGTTTTTGCTGTCGAAAACCCCCTTTCCCCTCTGCTCGCATCTCCACGGACGGACAAGCGGCGTCCAGACTCTCTCTTGACACCGATCACGCGTCATGATCAATTGAGTGACCATGAGACACAGAATCCATCACCTCGAAAACGTATCAAGGTATGAGACGTTCCACGGTGCCCATCTGACATTGATGTCCTCTTGAAGTTAGCTCACCATGCAGGTTCAGTCTCGCCTCAGCCCGCTTACTCTGTCACCGTTGAAGCCTCTTTGCTGAGCGACAGCTCTCCGAAGATGGCACTTACACAGCAACTTCCATGTCCACCCTTGCCATATTCCCCGGAAGGTATGCTCATGGGTGGTGGTGATGGTCGACCATCAGTCTCATTTCCTCCCCGCGATGCTTCACCTCGCTCCGGTTGGCATTTTCTATTCTCTTCCCCAAGCCATCTCTCAGCGGAACACAATTCCCCCGGTGCCACCAGCCGAGTTTTACCACACAGCGTGGAGTTTCCTTCCCACCTACCTCCACATTCCCTCTCGCGTTCCCTTTCCATCTCTACTGATCATTACTCCCCGTTCTCTTCTCCTCGTCGCCGTCCTACGACCCCCCCTCGAACCTCTTCACACGATCAATTCAGTTCTGGAAGGCGGAAGTTGCGCGTGGCAGTTTCGTCACCTTTAACGCCCATTTCATCTCCGGTTCCCCTTGCGCGGACACCTTCATCGCCAGATCCACTTCAAATCTTCTCCCCGCATCGTCCCGATCCCCATCATGCCCTTCCGTCCCGGTCTAATCTCCTACCAGTAAACCTGCTCAGGGCCTCTTCACCCCCCATAGAGATCCCAGAAGATCCACAGCCACCCGGTCGCTATTCATTGCGTCGTCGAGAGGCTCGGCAGTTGAATCCGTATGCCTATGACAAGCTGTTGTACAAACAACAACTCAAGTCCCATCCCGAAGCGATCGTTAAATTCCGCAGTCCTGGACGTCGGAATGATTCTGGCGGGGTAGGTGAAGAAGTGACGCAAGATCATGCCGTGTTTTTCGTTGATAATCCAGACGGGGATGCTGATTATGTGGATGTAGAGGATGAAAGTGGTAGGAAAAGAAGGAGGACGCAGAGCTTGGATCAACACAACACGACAGGGAAAGATGATCGAGGGCTTGAGGGGGGCTGGTTACCTGAAGCCCTGAAGGGGCTTTCGAGTGATGAAGATGACGACGAGATCCGCAAAATGGCGCGGAAAGCTCGGAAGGAGCGGGAAAAGGCGGAGGCACTAGCCAGAGCTGAAGCTAGGAAAGCTGCTGCAGATGCTCGCCAGGCACGTGTGGAGACCAAGAAAGCGACGAAGCGGAGACCAAAACCATTTCCAGTCCATAAAGATGTCGAGCGTATATCTATCCGTTCACCCGGACGGGTTTCTCCTGTAAGTCTTTTAATACAACATTTCATCATCTTCCTATAGCCGGGTTGTCAAACAGGGATCGTCTCCTTCCCCATCCCTATTCCCTCGAGCCCGCTCAGAGCCTGTCATGGCCGTACACCTCCCATCCCCCTCAGGATCGCCCTTCAAACCAATCGCGCCGTCCCGAGTTTCTTCCCCAACTTCTAGTTCGAATCCTCTCCGATCACCTGATTTCAGTGTGTGTCTACAACAAGAAGATTCATATCGATTTGATGACGATGACGTGCCGTTCCCCCGGAATCCCTCGCCGGTCGATCACTCTGTTACTTACTCTGTACCGCCAAGTCCCTCTGCGTCTGGTGCTAGTGCCTTACCGTCGAATACCTCCGGAATTGACTCCGAATCGGACCAGCCCTCCAGCCTTGGGATGAATTCCAAAGACAGGAAACGTCTTCACGCGTTGAAGCGGATGATGCCAGCCGCAATGATTGCGCGTGAGCTCGGGGTGACCAAGAGTGCGCGTCCCCCACCTACGCGTGCTGGGGCCTTAATCGAATCATCAGGGAGTGAGGCGGAGGAAGTCAGATTGATACCTGGACTTGCAAGAGTTCGGAGGGGAAGGTATAGAGACATGGAAGTCAGAGGAGATCCAGAAAGTTCGGATGTGGAACCCCCCGTTGACAATGGGAAGGGGGATAGCGGTCACAGAGCTGTGGAATTGTTTGCAGACGGGGAGTCCGCCGTTAGGGTTACGCGGACTCGACACGCTTCGCCGAGGGTCAAGCGCGAAAACGAGGTGATTTCACTCAGCGACAGTTCTATGCCAGAATCTTTCTCAGAAGACTCTGAAAGTGGGAGCAGTGACGAAGAGAAAACTCGCCAATCGCTCTTCGACCGTCCCGCGCGAGGACCAGCACGCGAAAGAAGTCTGATCGACTGGATGCTGACTAGAGGCCCTAGCAAGCCGAAGGTAAAGAGTAAACGACCGGCGGGGTCACGCAAGTCTCGTGGATCTGGGGCACCGAGGTTGAACATTGTTACAAGTGACGCGAGACGCTATAGGGGACATCACCAGACTCGCTTGCCTTTCGTAAGGGCTATGAGTTCGAACACGACATCGTTGACAAATCATCGCTCAGAGCATCGGGATCGGGCTGCGCAGCTGGACCACGACACAGTTACAGATGACAAGAAACGGAAAAAGAAACGGAAACGACAATCCAATCGGGGGCCAGTTTACAATGTCCATCATGATGCAACGCGTATCACGTCGAGGCAACGAGAAGTCGAGTCAGGCCGGAGGGCACTGGTCATCGACAACGACGACGACGAATTTATACGGGCCCTGGATCCGGGATGGAGAGCTGAAGTAGAGAGGTGGAACAAACCTGTCTCTCCAGCTCGCCAGCCTGCCGCAAATATGACGTCGAGTGCTCCGGCCGCTCCCCGACCTCGCCTATGTCGTCGAACGTCCCCCCGACTACAAAATGAACTTCCGCTTCCATTTTACTTCCAACGCGAAGAGGAGCCCTACGCATCACTCCATCGTCATATTGTCGTCGATATGAACATTACTCCCCTTCCTTCCGGTATCAAATTCGAGACTTCATCGTACACCGGAAGGGGCCTTCTTCATCAACTCATTTCCGTCGTTTCAGGGAATTCGGAAGTTGCACCACCAATATCCTGCAACATGCAGGGA